>JAADXL010000378.1:0-30486 GCA_023337755.1 Pythium aristosporum
GCTGAACAACGCCAAGTGTGGGGACGCCACCCTGACGCTCGCTTACAATGGCGAGTGTGGCTGCGTGGGGGGCTGTATCGCAATTTATAAGCCTGTATGCGGCTCGGACGGCAAGACGTACGGCAATGAGTGTGAACTCAACAAAGCCAAGTGTGCGGATGCCACCCTGGCGCTCGCGTACATGGGCGAATGTGGCAAATGCGGCATCACAATGTGTACGACGGACTACAACCCTGTGTGTGGCTCAGACGGCAAGACGTACTCAAACGAGTGCAACTTGAAGGCGGCGAAGTGCAAGAACCCATCGCTCAAGGTGGCGCACCCAGGCGAGTGCTAAAGCAAGTTCATGGTGAGAGCGAAGTGGGCAGCAAGGAGGATTCGAGCACGGTGACGTCCTCGCCAATGACCAAGGTTCCTGCACCGCACGTGTGTCTTCGGTGGGGTGCTAGTTCCCGGTGGTCGTGGTGCCAGGCATTGTTCCTTCTCCAACTTCATTTGCCACCAAACCCCTTGTAAACACCCGGAGCTCTGAAAATGCATATGATCCATATACCTTCTTAGCACGAAGCTCAGTGTCACATACTAGTTCTGCTGCGTATCAGTAGGAGTGCGATGAATGCGAATACCTCAGACTTGAGCACCACTTGTTGTGTCCTGTATCCTCGCAGCATTTATCTTGATACTGGATTGCTCAAGTCTGTTAATTCGTGCATCGACACGATCCAGATCAATCGTATCGACGCAGCTGTGTCTCGTGATCGTGGCAGCTATTCAGTTGGAACTGTAGATAGAATCGCATATCTTAGCTCATGATTAAAGAGGAGATAACCCGGTCTGGGCGCGCACCAGTGTCTCAAATGCTGGTGTGTCATTGTGATGCTGTATCGAGCACTGCACACGTACTCGGTGGTTCAGAGTGTAGAACGAATAATAGAATCCACTACTGGGTGTGCTCAAGGAGATGTGCGGTCGTATTCGAAGAGATACCTATTGGGCCTCGTTGAAGGACCATGTTGGACACCCATCTGATATGGGTGTGAGATGATATGGGTACCATTTGGGTCATACATATGTACAAGCGGCATCTCAGTGAGGAAGAGAGGGAGTCCTCAGCCATGGGAGCAGGCGAGACTAGGAAGTCTCTGCTCACTCTTCAAACGGGTCTCTTCTTCCAACAACCCAGCGCAGTCTCATGTTTGGTACGAAAAGCATTCAGTTCGCCTTTGTTGCCATCACGGCACTTGTTCTCCACGGTCTCGACGCCCAGTCGACTTCGGGCAGTGGCAGTGGTGTGGTCATTTGCCCGATGATCGGATGTCCCCTGAACAACGCAACCAACCCAATGTGCGGCACCGACGGCGTTACGTACCCAAACGAGTGTGAGCTCTACGTCGCCAGCATGTGCACGGGGCGAAAGAAAGTCGCGTTGGCCTACAAAGGCGCCTGCACCGCGAACGCCACGGCCACACCAAAAGTCACGGCGCCGTCGTCCGTCAAGAGCGATGCCCCATCGTCGCTGCTTGCCGTTGGCGCTTCTGCGCTGACCGCAGTTGCGGTTGCCGTGTTAGTTTAAAAGCGCGGACGTGACGTCCAGGCGAGATGAGAGATGGTGTCCATGAGTCCAGCGCTACTACACATATTAACCATCCCGTTCCCAATTGGATACGTACTGAAATGCGTTGGCTTGTTCGCAGTTGCGTTGTATTTATCCACCAAGAAATTCCTTCATCGCCCCACAACCCACAGCCCTCTGCCCACCCGCCCAAACCACTTTACCACTTGAACTATTATATGAAGCCACGAAAGTTTCAGAGGATACAGAACTGAAGGTTGTGAAATTCCCATGGGTTCATTCAGAACATATTGGGCTTTTGTATAGACTTTTGGATGCACTTCTTCTTCTTCTCAACGCCTCGAGAGCAAAACACTCTTCATGTCGAATCCCCGTTCTCCATCCTCTTCTCCTTCTCTCCTTGCCTTGTCACTCCCCCACTCGCCACCAAGCTCGCAGGCGTTCTCTCGCGCACTCGTCAATCAGTCAGAATGCAGCTCCCGAAGGTTCTCGTGATCTCCGCTCTCGCCAGCATCGCCGGCACGTGCTCAGCGCTGTGGAACCAGCCACCCGCTACTGTGTGTGCGTCCAACGGCCGTACGTACAACAACTACTGCGAGGTCGAGTTCGACCGAGTCAAGAGCAACGACAGCAGCCTTGCGGTTGTCCACCTGGGCGACTGCAACTCCACAAGCACCAGCAGTAGCAATACCTCGAACGACCAGAAGCCCATTGCGCGAAGCGAGATCACCGACAGCGGACCGGCCGCGCTCGTTGCCGTGGTGGCCTCGGCGCTGCTCGCGATCACATTTGTCGCGCTCATCTAGAAATCATTTTCTAAGAATCGTATATCAATTTTAGCAATTTTGTCCGATCAATCAGTCACCAACGCGACCAGGTCTGGCTTTCTTTCCGGGTGTTCCGACTTTACCGAACTATCAACACGGCCTAAACACATATCCTTTTATAATCGATAATGTTAAACGATTCCAGGCGTGCAATATATGCTCTGTTATGCACTTTATAATTTAATTACCTGCTTAAATCAACCAATACTTTGTTTGCTTAACGCTCGTCATTTTCCCCGCGTCCCCCTCCATGTCAAGTTGCTGTTGAGCAGCTCACTCACTATTCACGAGAGACCCATCTAAAGAAACCGAAGAGATCACTATGAAGTCCGTCGCCTCCCTCCTGCTCGTGGCCGCGCTCGCCACGGTCGCGCACGCGCAGCAGGACTGCAAGGACATGGCGCGCTTCGAGTGTCCGACCGAGTGCAACCCGACGTGCGGCTCGGATGGCCGCACGTACCGCAGTCCGTGCCACTTGTGGTTTGCGCAGTGCTCCGATACCAAGCTCACCAAGACCAACCGCGGCGTGTGCTCCAACGAGGTGAACTGGGACGTCAAGCAGTGCGCGTACGCGGCCGGCACGGACCCCAAGCCTTCGCTCGCGCACCCGCGCGAGATCACCGACAAGCTGGCGCGCGAGCCAGTGCCGAACGCCCTGCTCGAGTCGGTGTCCAAGGTCTCTCGTCGAAACTAACTAGTGAGTGCGTCAATCCCAGCGACTCACGAGGCCACGACGCCAACGACTACGGTACCCACGCTGTCGAAGATGGCGCCCGGGCCGGAGAAGTCGCGGCCTGTTAGAGCCCAGTAGCTCGGTATGTTGGGCACCTCGAACCGATTTTGAAAAAGCACTCTTGCCGGCAGGAGACGGAGAGAAATACATTTGGCTGTAATACACGACTTTGCTGGAGAACCTTGTCCATCACACGGATTATTCTCTCCTTACCAAGGAGTTCTTGGTGCGCTGCGGCGCCGTCGGCAACACGGTCACTCACCACGATAACAAGTGCGTTGTGCCCGCCGACGTACAGATCACACGACGATGGCCAAGGCCTCGTCGAATGTCCTAACGCACCAATGCAGCGCCAGGCTGTGCGTCAGCTTGGTCAGGGGCTTTCAACATACTGCTGCTCGGTTCAGTGAAGACGCCGACGCTTGCGTAGCCAGTCCCAATTGCTTCCGACAGATCATTGGGCTGTGCCGCGGTTTCTCCTTCTCCGAGTCGTCGCCGAGTGACCTGCAGGTGGCTGAGGCGGCTCTGTATCGCACCGTGAGAATGAAGACACGCGCACAGAAGTTCTTTAGCGGTAGCACCGCGATTAGCACGGCATTCGGTGGAAATCCGTATTCAACCGTCACTTCAGCATTGGTTCACCCATCGCTCCGCTCCTTGTCCACCGCAATCGTCAGTCCCCAGTCCTGAGCCAAAATGTGAAAACGATGGAAAGAAGATTAAAAAAAACATATCTTCAACCACCCAAAGCACCCAGACGCTCCTCCTCTTTGGTCACGCAATCGGGCAAACCTCTTTTAATCGCACCTTGCACATGTGGCCGCCAAAGCCCGTGTACCCACATCCTCTGTCTACGTATTCGAAGAAAAAATCTTGCGATTCCATATTTCTAAAATACACAACATGAGAGGCTGGATACGCCCTCCCCGCCACTTCAGCGCTCTTCGCATTCTCCAACTGGATTCCTCGCAACCAGGCCACTCGCATTTCCTATAAGTACCATTCCGCCATGAAGACGTGCATCTGCCTCACCGTGCTCGCCGCAGCGGCGATGGCAGCCGTCGCGCAGCCTAAGTGCGATGGGGAAGTCGCCTGTCCGGCCATTTGCGCCCCCGTCTGCGGCTCGGACGGCCTCACGTACGGCAACTCGTGTGGCTTGGCGTGGAAGCAGTGCACCAACAGCTCGGTGACCCAAGTCGCCGATGGCAAGTGCCCGGGCGACACGGCGTGGGACACGGCCAACTGCGCGATCACGCGTGATGGTCCGGAGCACGGATCGGGTGGCACCGGATCGCACGGCGGGTCTCGCGGCAACAGCTCGAATACCACGACGGCGCCGACCGTGACTGAAGCCGGGAACGCGTCGACGCCTGTGCCGGCACCAAAGAGTGACGCCAAAAAGAGCGACGCCATCCACACGGCGTCGTCGTCAGGACTCGTGATGGCAGTGACGCTCGGCACTGCGATCGCAGCGGTAGTGGCGATCTGAGATCCGTGAGTCTGCCTGATATGCCGTAGTACGCATAGTCGCTTGTACAGAGATTGCAGAGCTTTCTATATGAGACCATCACAAAAGACCAGTTACTTGAACGTCTCTGGTGAATGCTCTCGAACCCGCGAGATTCCTGTGTTGGCGAAGCCATTGCTGTATTTTGTTGTCCCCTTTCGTAGGCCCTGATGAAGCACCAGCGGAGAGAGGTGATGAAACCACACGCACACGTGCTCGTCACTCCACGGTCGGTGGACCATGGACAACTATGGCACAATTACCACAGAATCCAGTTCCGAACCGACGGTTCACAGAGTAGGTCCGTTATTAGCTCAGTTTGTGTAGTGTGGGGCTTGCTCTTTTTCTCTCTCAATAGATGGAGACGCCGCGACGCAGCGTCGTAGGGAATGGCTCAGCCAACACCGGGACATCTCGGTTCCCTGGCATCGGCGGCGCGCCGCCCAGTGGGAGTCTACGCTTCGAGGCGTCACCACCAGCCGCAGCAGCAGCCCGCACTGGCGTCGCGCACACGGATGATGAAGTCCATTATGAACGGTGGAAAGAGACGGTGCGTGCGCAGGACGAAGACCAAGCTCTCCTCCACCAGACAGTCGTGGCCTCCAAGCGGCAGCAACTCGATGTTCAGCACGAGCGGGTACGTCCCATGATGGGGACCAAGTGGTGTGGGGAAGTGAACTCGGATACTGACTATATCTGCGCTAACTCAGCTCGCCAAGCAGCGCGCGTTCATTCGCCACGAGAAGCGCAAGATTCTGCTCCAGAACGCCCTGCTCGAGTCAGAGAAAGAGCGGTTCGAGGCCTCGCTAACGTCCGACTGGTTCTGCCTCTCGGCGTTTCCGACGGTCCACGATCGCCGCGTCACGCTCGACGTCGGCGGGCAGCTCTTCGAGATCTCGTCGCAATACCTCGTCAAAGATCCGCAGTCCATGCTCGCCGCGTTTGTGGCCGAAGACTCGCCGCTGTCGACGCTCGAGTGCGGCTGCTTCCGCGTGGATCGGGACTGGTACGTCTTCCCACTTCCTCCCTTGTAGAGTTATCCTTCGATCTCTCACTGTCCCCTCTATGGTAAAAAGGTGGCTCTTTCGGTACGTGCTCCACTTTCTCCGCGACGGCATGCTACCCCAGGACCCCAAGCTCCTACGCGCGCTGTACCTCGAGAGCGAGTTCTGGAAGATCGACTCGCTGCGCAAGGCGATCGAGATGAAGAACATGGAATTGCTCCAGATCAAACAGGACAATGACGCCAAAACTGCCGCTGCCGCGGCCGCCACGCTGCTGGCGAGCCATCCGGGTGGCGCCCAGGGCAAGTACCACTTGGACTCGGCCCTGGCGAGCAGGGTCAAGGCCTCCAGCAGCACCGTGGCCGACCCTGCAAAAGGAAGCGACGCGGCGTGGTGGCTTCAGGCGCCGACGTGGTGGGGGCCCGGCGACAAGAAAGAGCCCAAGCTGGTGGCGGTCGCAGCCGTGGCCATGAAGCGAGCGCAGCTCGACGCCTTGGAGGCGAGCCGCAGGGACGAGAAAGAGATTGACGCTTGGTGGAAGGCGGCGACGTACAAAGGGCGGGATTTCACGCAGACGCTCGACAAGACCAAGCGCGCGGAGGACGACGGCAGTGGCACGCCGCGGTCGCCTCTGCTGCTCAGCTCGACGTGGCCATCAACGCATTGAGAAGTCACGTCAAATCTGTATTCTCGCCGAATTATAATTGTCTCTGTGAACGAATCCAATTAATTCTTCACAGGGCCATTGAGAAACTGCATTGCAAGCTTCTCGAAATGCCCAAACGGGCACAGCGCACTGTGTTCATGGCCGGCAAACACCGTGGGCGTGCCTTCAAACAGCGTCTTGATGTAGAACTGCCCGCTGGCCTCGGCCTCGTAGACTTCAAAGGTCACGATCGTGCCATACCCGGGGTGGACACGCTCGACCTGCAACTGCAGCGCACTGATGAGCGCGACGATCGAGTTGTCGTGGGCCGAGAAGAAGGAGATCTTGGGCTTCTCGACGGGTTCCCGCTTGGTGATGGACGTAAGCTGCTCGTACACTTGACGTACGCCCTGCTCGTATGCGTTAAAGCAAAAGTCGTACTGCCCAAAGAGCTGGTGCCAGAGCCACGAGTCGTACTCGCACATGACTTCGTACATGTCGTCCGTGATACCCTCGGGAAAGGCCATGTCGTGGGCTTTGCGGCACGTGAGGCCGTCGCGGATCGCCGTCCACGGCACGTTCTGCTCGGCGGGCACACCGACAATCTCACGGAGCTGGTGGCCGAGCGCTTCCATCTTGGCTCGCTCCGCGGGGTCGCGCTGTTCAACGGCGTGGTGCACGATCGCCTCAATCTCGTTAAAAATCTCGATCGGGTGTGTCGGTGCGAGGTGGTTGATGGCCTGTGTGCGCACGTGGAAGACGGGCCCCGTCTCGTCCGAGGAAGGTGGTTCGTCCGTCATTTCTGGATGGAACATGCCCTTGAGCAAACACTGTACCGACTGGATCGTGCGGTCCACGTTGGACGAGAGCACAAAGACGCCTTCGTGTGGGTTCTTGTCGAGCCCATGCTCGGTAATAAACGCCTCGTACGTCGTGCGCAGTGCGCGGCCCTTGGCAGTCATGTGGTCCACGCCGATGGACGTGAGCTGCGCGAGCGGCGCGATGCTGCGGTGGCGCGGCACGCCATGCGGAGGCATGGCCGGATCATCGCCGACGACCACGCCCACGCGGTTGAGCGCCGCGAGCTGCGCCGGCGTCGCGACCTTGGTGGCCCAAAAGGCCTTCTCGTCGGGCGTCATCTTCCAGCGCGAGCCAACCTCAGTGAGGATCGGGGCGCGGTCGCCGTGGCGGTGGAAGAACAGGACGTGGCGCAGCGTAGGCTCGCTCTCCGCTGGCACGGCCGTATGGGAAGGCGCTGGCTGAGTCGCCATGGAGACTGGGGAAGCGGACGATGAGAGAGAGAGAGAGACGAAGAGCTCCTTGAAGAATGGGAGGGAGCTCCGTTGACGTCATGGAAGATAGACGAATCTCTAGGTGACGCGAAGGTTGCGCGACGGTTGCTCGAAGACACTGGGATCTGTGACGTGTGAGCAATGCCGGATGGGACTGCAAGCATTCATTTCGTCTACCCGTACGCTCTGCGATGGAATCCTATCAGTACTAATCACGCCACCAGTGGACTTGAGACAGAGGCTAGCGAATGGCATTGGGTCGTTTGTGGTTGAGAAAGTCCTGGGCGAGCGCAAGCACGTGGCCCACGGGACAGAGCGTGGCGTGCTCGTGGCCGGCAAACGCGACCGGCTCGTGCTCGAAGCTGGCCTGCACATGCATCTCGCCACTCACCAGATCTTCGTAAAACTCAAAGCTGAGCATACCGCCATAGTGAGGGATCACGCGGTCGATCTGCAGCTGCAGCGCTCGCGTGAGCGCGACCAGCGAGTTGTCGTGGGCTGAATAAAGGGTCATCTTGTGGCGCGTCTCTCGCTACAATACAGCGGAGTAGAAACCAATGAGACCCTTGCCTGAGCTACTAGAAGGGAAACGTTTCAGTACCTTGAGGATGGACGAGACGCGGTCGTGGAAGCGCTGCACGCCCATGCGGAACGCGCCCACGCAAAAGTCACGCTTGCCGTAGAGCGTGTGCCAGAGCCACGCATCAAGCTCGTAGATGCGGTCGAACAGCTCCTTATCGAACCCGTTGGGTAGTGGCAACCCATGCTCTCGTCGACAGACTAGAATTTCACGCACTTTGTATCCAGGCATCCCACAGATATTATAGCGTTAGCACCATATTCGCCAGTTGAGACCCTGTGTCCGAGTACGTACATGAGCTCCATGGAATGAGACGGCCTTTGTTGAGTCCCGTGAGTTCGCGAATGCGGTCAGCGGTCTGCCGCAGACCCGCTGGTGCACGGAATCGTAGATCGTCCGCTAAGAGTTGGTCCAGATTCTGGAACAGCTCGTACGAATGCGACGGACCGAGGCTACTGGACTCGTCGACGTGGATGCGAATCGCCTGGTCCTTAGGCTTATGACGATGAGTGGCGTCATTGTCTGGAAGAAAATGATCGGGGAACATGCCAGCAAGAATGCACTGTGCCGAGCGGATCGTGCGGCGAATGTTGGTCGAGTGCACGTACAGATCTTGCTGTGGGTCTGCGCCATCGAGGAGCTCCGAGTATCGCTCACGCAATGCACGACCCTTGGCAGTCATCTCGCCCACGCCTTTCGCTGTCAGCTGCCCGCACGGCCACTGGCCCCCATGGCGAGGTGACGGCGGATCTTCGTGTTCAACGACCACGTCGATGGAGCCGTTGGTGGAGCTACCGTTCGTACTGACCGCGCGCTGCTGTTTCGTGAGCACGACGCGCGTGCCGCTGCTGAGCTCGTGGATGAGCTCATAGCCGGCGAGCCGAGAGATCCAAAACTGCTGCTCGTCGCTGTTCATGGACAATTTGGAGCCGATACCCTTGGTGATGGGCGAGCGGTCGCCGTGGCGAAACATGACAAGGACGTGCACGAGCGAGAGCTTCCGCCCTCCATCCCGACTCGGGGAGGTGGTCACTGGACCCGTCATTTCGAGCGAGCAGATACTCAAGCGGATCCAGCCGCGGAGACCCTGGGCGACCGATCCGGAGATGGCGCCGCGTCGTCCAGCGACTTGGAATATGAGAGCGTTTACTCATCCATTTTCGTCGAGCAATTCGCGCCTTGAAGATACTGCATATCTTCTCATTGGTTGAAAATACTATAGTTTCTTTGATTGGTGGATAATGTGAAAGTCGTGTTTGATTGGCTAAAACTATGTTCAGGATCAGCTCGGGAGCTCCCCCTTGTGGATCCAGAGCCGGTCACGCGTCACCCGCAGAGGCAATCAACGATCGTGGCAATATCATGGCGGCCTCCAAGACGCTGCTGCTCCGCGCGACGCTCGCGCTGCTGGCGCTGGCGGTCTGCTGGACGGCCATCTCACCAGTCGATGCCAAGAAGAAATCTAAGAGCTCCAAGACGCTGCTCACGGGCGATGAGAAGCTCGAGACATTTGCCGGCCAGCTCAAGGAAGAAGTGTTCGAGTTCACGAGCACCAGCTACGAGCAGCTTGCGGTGCGTCCTGACCGCCCGTACCACCTGATCCTGCTGTACACGGCGATGGCCGACAAGTTCAACTGCGGCGTCTGCAAGTGAGTGGCTTTTTGTTGTTCCCAAAGATGCCTGGCACAAGACTGATGTGCGCGTGTGCGCTTCAATTAGGGAAGTGCACCCCGAGTTCTACACGCTCGCGCAGTCGTACGCCGCTGCCAAGCAGCGCAAGATCGACACGCGTGATGGTCTGGATATCGTCTTTGGTCTTGTGGACTTTGACGCCAACCAGGAGGTCTACGGACTGGTACGGCGTGACTGGGGATCTATGACGCTAGCATGGCACAATAACTGACATGAGCATGCCCGGCGTAGTACGGGTTCACCTCGGCGCCGCACATTGCGTACATCGGTCCGGACCGCAGTGCCGACGAGGGCAAGAGCACGCCGTCCAAGATGGCGTTCGACCAGCACAACATGTTCAACCTCTACCAGGAGGGCAAGAAGGCCGAAGACATCGTTGCCTTTGTCCGGACCAAGACGGGATTCGACGTACGTTCTTGTGCTTCTAGCCTCAAGGTGGAGTGAATAGCGGCTCTTGACGTGCTGTACTTTCTACTGTAGTTTGAGATCCAGCGCTCCAAGGCCGTCCTGTACGCGACGCTGGCGACGCTCGTGGCCTTGCTGCTCATCTTGGCCAAGATTGTGCTGTCCAACCTGGACAAGGTGCTCGCCAAGCTGCGCCGCAAACGTCTCTGGATGACCGTGTCGCTGGTACGTAGCTTCTCCACTGATCCTCTGTCCACTAGGAGAAACTAAAACGCCGATTTTGTTGGTAGCTCTTTTACGGGCTCTCGGTCTCGGGCATGGTCTACTGCATCATCCGCGAGCCGGCGGCGTACCAAACGGATCGCAACGGCGCCATCAAGTTTTTTCACCCACAGGGCCGCGCGCAGTTTGTCGTGGAAGGGCTGATTGTCGGCGGCTACGACGTTGCCGCTGCGATCGCCGTGATCCTGCTCTCGCAGTGGGCCATCTACCTCCACAACCCCGTCATGCGCTACACGGCGATCGTCGCGTGTCTCGTTGGCTTTGTGTTCATGTACCAGCAAATGATCTCGGCGTACAAGTTCAAGAACCGCTGGTACACGGGCTGGCTGGGCTTCTAGACGAGCCTTCTCAGACAGCGGGCGCCCGCGGTAATGGAGGGCTGAGTAGGAGAAAACGCTCTCTTCCGATGGAGTGGGCTCTTCCAACCCTAAATCGAAACACGAGTTTCCTCAATTGGGTTTTTTGGTCCATTAAACTCAATATTGGAGCTGAGTCTCTTCCAATCTGGATGTTTTGATTTCGTTTTTTTTCTGTGAAATACCCAAATTTTCGCTTTGGAGCTCCATTCCTGAATGGCTTCATGTCCCCACAACGCCACACGTCGTTGGGTTGTAGTGGCTCGTTCGTTCAATTGTCCAGCGTAATATCGAGAAATTTGCGTTTTGCAATGCGACACGTTGCCGGTTTTCCTGTTTATTCACTGGAACAACTTTCCGCTCTCCTTCCAGCAGCTCCGCTCTCTGTGGGTTTCTGGCCCCAAGTCCCCTTGGTGTGACAACGATCTGACACAAGAGCGCCGCCATTCGTGCCAGTGCCGTTGCCATTGCCGATCTCGCTCGGTCGGTCCCCCCTCCCCTCCTCCCCCCTTTCGACTCGACCGCTGTAGCCGCCGGCCGCCGCCACCACCATGGAGGGATGGCTCACCAAGCGCCGCGACCACATGAACCTCATCTGGCGTACGTGTTTCTTATTTGCTCCCACTGGGAAGAGTTTCGGTTCTCCTCCCGGAACAAAAAAATCGGTTCCGCGGCGGGAGGAGCGGATCTCGTTCTCTTTTCCCAATACTGATCTCGTGATATTCTTATTTGTCTCATTAGTCGAGCGGTACTTTGTGCTTGATGGCAACCAGCTCCGCTACTACCGCAAGCGAGGGGACCCGGCGCCGCGTGGCACGTACGTGCTCACGGACGGCTGCGTCGTGAGCGCCGTCTTCAACTCGGAGGAGAAGCACCGCCACCACGGGCCCGTCTGGATGTTCCGCATCACGTTTGCCGTCGACGGCGACGCGAGCGACACGAAAAAGTCGTACAAGAAGGACCGGTTCTTGGACCTCGGCGCCAAGACCGAGGAGCACGCCAAGGACTGGAAGCGCGCGATTGAGAACGCCGTGCGCTCGATCCGCGAGCTCGTGCTCCACCAGCGCAAGCTGCGCTCGGACGCCGAGCTCTTTCCGATCACGGGCCCGCAGCGCGAGCCGCCACGGCTGCTCAAGGCCGACGAAGACACGGTCAGTCTGTTCAACCTGGACGCCGACAATGTCAAGGCCGAGCAGGGCTGGTGGCTCGCGCGCGTTGAAGAAGGCCTGCGAGTCATGCAGGAGTGTCCGTTGGGCCACCAGGTCGCGGCGTCGCTCTATGCGCAGCACGCGCAGACCACGAACGGCCTCATGGTCTCGTCCGTGGTCTCGGCCGTGCTCTCGTTCAGCATCATGTACTCGTTTGTCAACAACATGCTGCTCTGCTTTTGCACGGCCGCCGTGGCCGTGGCCGTGTGCGGCATTGCGATCACGCCGACGCAGAGCATCGAGATTCCGAGCTTGCGCGTGTCGCAGGCCGTCCACGGCACGCCGACCGAAGTGTTTCGGCTGCTCATGAACCCCAAGCGCGCGCCACGGTGGGATCCGTCGTTCGCGACCATGCGCGTGATCCAGCAAATGGACGACCAGGCCGATATTGTGTACATTACGCAGCGCCCCGTGTTTCTCTGGCCCATGTGGCAAAAGCCGCGCGACTTGGTGCTCATGCGATACTGGCGCCGCGAAGAAGACGGCTCGTACTTTGTCATGTACAAGAGCGTGGACCACCCCGAGTGCCGCGTGCGCCACAACTATGTGCGCGCCTCGGTGCTTGGCGGCGGCTTTGTGATTGCGCCGCAGAAAATGCCCAGTGGCACCATGCGCTCGCTCGTGACCTATGCATTGCGGTACGATCCCGGCGGATGGACCTCGCGCATCTACCACCAGCTCGGCATGGACGTGGACCTCGTCATGCCCATGCTGCGCAGCGTTGTTGGTATTCGTGACGAGATGAGCGGCAACGACTTTATCACGCCCATGGTCACGGTCGGCAACGGCCAAAGCAACGCCACGGGCGCCGCCAGCGACTCGGCTAGTGAGTCGAGTGCGAGCGGCGCCGCGTCGGGCGAGGCCGCGAACCTCGTGCGCATTGATCCGTCCACGCGCTGCAAGGTTGGCGTGCCACGGCTCACCAAGTCACTGCCCGACAAGATGTGGCACGAGCCCGACGCCTCGCTCTTCCAGGTGCGCGGCCCCAACTACCTCATTGACAAGAAGAAGATTCCGTCGGGCCCCGCAAAGTTCCACCTCGTGGGCGTCGACTACTTTTCGTTCGAGACGCCCGGAGACCGCTACCACATCTCGCAGCGCGCCGACAGCGTCGGCAAGACCTCGGGCAAGTTTACCTTTGTCATCAACATGATTATCCCCGGTCCAGAAAACACGTCACTCGTGTTTTACTTCCACCCAGTCAAGGACAATATCTTCGACGAAGGCACGCCGTTTTCCGAACTCTTTAACGATTTTCTCGACGGCGACGACTCGTTCCGGAACTCGCGCTTCAAGCTCATTCCGACAGTCGTCGAAGGCTCGTTTATCATCAAGCAGTCAGTCGGCTCTAAGCCCACGCTGCTGGGCAACAAGCTCAAGGTGCCGTACTACAAGGGCGACACGTACTTTGAAGTCAACGTCGACATTTCGTCCAACTCGGTCGCCAACACGGTCGTGGGCATGGTCCAGGGCGTGACCAAGTCGCTCGTGGTCGACATGGCCTTCTTGTTGGAGGCGCAGAGCGAAGAAGAACTCCCAGAAGTACTCCTAGGTGCCGTGCGGCTCCAGTACGTCTCGCTCGACAAGCCGACCAAGATGCCTAGAGCCACTGTGTAAAAGAAGAGCACCCAGAGTTTCTGGAGTCGGCTCTCTCAACTGGAAGGCGAGTTTTAGTGACTCCTGTAATCTGCATCCGGCGGACAAGCCTAGTATGGAAGAAACGAAGGAAAAAGAGTGAACGACCGAGGATGCGGCACTTACTACTTGCACACGCACGAGGTTTGGGCGCCGATGGTCTTCGGCATCTTTGCTGCGAAATAAAAAAATGTTACGTACACTATTTCTCACAATGCTATTTCTACAAGTGTCGATGGGCTATGCCTGCATCGCGACATCGCCGTCGTCCGGTTGAGGAGAAACGTCGGCGGTCGCGAGTAGGTGTTGCTGGGCGACGCGCCGAAAGTTGTGGTGGTCCCAGACGGCATCACCCGTGGTCACGCGGCTCCACAGTCGATTCACAAGACTTGCGTTGTACACGTCTGCGTTCGTGAGAAAGTGAAAGATCTTGGCACTCACATCCGTCTTCACGGGCGGCAACTCATCACCAAACAGTGGCAGCACGTAAACCCGCCCCGGAGTCTCTCGGTTAATGGCCAGCGCCTCCAGCGCATGTGGATTGTACGGCGCGAACCGCTTCCCGTGTCGGCTGCGAGCGTCCTTCCCGTACGGCGTTGATGGTGGCGCTGGACGAGTGGCATCACTCAGTGGGGAGAGACTGCGTGTAGGCTTGGGGGCACCTTGGGCCAAGACATGCCCCGGAGGGCTCGCGAAAGAAGAAGCGGAATTCACACAGAGGCTTAGCGCCGATGGTGTCGCTGTCGTTGCCGCTATACTGCGTTCCGTTTTGATCACCACTTCCGGTGTGCTTGCTGCTGGTGTCACCGCTGCACTGGTTGCGTTGAACGACCGGAGCAGCGCCGATGCTCGACTGTTCTTGAGCTGCGCACGCAGTCGCTCTGTCCGCTCACGCTCGCGCCGCGGAGACACTTCGAAAGGCGATGAAAAGTTGCGAGCCCACGTCTCGCGGTCAATGCGAAGACGTTGACGCACGCTTTGCAGTGTCGGTGAGACAAATGTGTCCCCATTCGCATCGGGCGTTGCTACCGCAGCGGGGACTCCGAGCGGTCCTCTCGCACTGGAGCCGCGCGCACTGATCAGCGGCGTTGCCACCGTGGCGTTCTTGACGGCATACGGCGAGTGGTTCTTGCAGTCGATACACCGGCAGTTCTCTCCGCACGGCACACCAGCTTGAAAACATTCGCAGTAGCGTTTCTGGCAACCTGACTTTTTGCAGTGGCAGCCGTGCTTGTGCATCTTCTTGAGATCGCCACTGAGATCGCCTTTGCCATGCGCCAGTGTATGGTGGTGATGATGGCGAGCGTGATGCTGATGATGATCGTTGTGCGGCGTTAAAAAGCTCGGGATCGTTCTCGACGGCGTCACACCGCTGGACGCCATCGTGACGACGGTCAGCTCGATCTTGGGCTTGAACGCGTTCGGGTTCTTCTCGAGTCGCGAGGTGATGGCTTGCTGGCGCACATCTTCATGGGCGGGTGTGTTGCAGCATCCGACGCAATTGCACAGGTCGTCACAGTGTTCTCCGTTCGCAAAGCATTCGCAGTACAGCTTGAGACACTTGGACTTTTTGCAGTTGCAGTGAACCTTCTTTTGATTGCCAGCAGCTCCTGGGGTAGCCGTCGCGACGGCGACTGACGACACAGATTGCGGGGCGGGTGTTCTAAGAATTTGTGCGCTGGCAGCGAACCCAGCCGTGCTCATCGGAAGCGGTGTCGTGGCCGCCGCTGGCTGTGGTTTAACTGATGGAGTCTTGAGTGGTGTAGCTGGTTTCACGAGTTGACTTGTCACGGATGAGATCACAGACTGTGGCAGCTTTGGTTGTGATGTAACAGCGCCGCTCGATGTCATATCCTTCACTGGCACAGCCGGTTGAGGCTTCGACAACGGTTCAGACGACGGAGTTGGCACGCTCTTCTCGATCGCTCTCGAGGCAGCGGGTTGAGCTACGACAGTCTTGGCAACGAGGGGGCTCTTCCGCAGTTTGAGCGGATGCAGGTTGGGCGTTTGCACAGCGCTTGTGAGCGTGGACGGGAGTGTCTGCGTTGACACACTTCCGAACGTTGGTGATAGCCGTCGCCGCAAGGAACTGGATGCTGTTTCTACGTCTGCTGCGTCTGCTGCTGTCGCTTTTTCTCTTGTCGACCCAGTCGAAACCTGATCTGGTACTTTCACTGAGCTCGCGTGTGCTGCATTCTGACTGTCCTCCATAGTGTCATCCGTGGAGACCAGCAGTTTTCGTTGTGCTGTGCGACCGTACAGTGATTTCTTTGCGTGCTGCTTCGGCTTGCTGCTCGCAGTTTCAGTCTCCACTTCAGTCTTCGACTCGTTCGACGCTTCCTGCTGCTCTTCCTTGACCGGTGTGTGGAGCAGCTTCCTCTGAACGTTGAGGCCTTTGCTGTTGATCTTTTGCTGGCGCTGCTTACTTTCGTCCAGCTTTCTCTTTCGTGCATGTTTCTTGCGCTTCAGGCTGTTGTTGATCGCCTCGATCTCGCGCTTCGAGTGCGACAGCGGGAACTCATCAAACGACACGTGAAGTTTCATCTTCATGACGCTCGAGCTGCTCACTTTCAACCGCTCATTCCGCCCCGGTGTTGCAGTTGTCGAAGCACGAATGTTCGGGAACGACTCGCTCAACTCGCGTGATGACGAAGAAGATGACGAGCCGCTGGAACGAGATGCAGACAATGGCCGAGTTGTCGGCAAAGAGGATGGTGAGGAAGCAGATGATTTGGTTTCAGTAGCCTGCTCCGGTGTCATTGGGGGCGCTGGAGACGATTGGAGAACAGAGTCCTGCAGGGCGGAGCCAGGAGAAGGAAATGGAGGAAGTCTGGGGGAAATCAAAGCACTGAGTCAGAGACGAGATACATCAGTAGAAAGAAAGAGCAGGAGACCTACAGGCGTTGGAGGTCGATTGACGAAGTCGATGCCGGTGAGAATCGTAGCGATAGAAAACTGGTCTCCAGGTCCTCATCACTGGCTCCTCCGTGTGCGAGCGGCGACAGCGTGTTGGCAAACGAGAAGAGCCAATCCTGGTCGTTCCCGCCCTGGAATGCACTCGGTGCACTGGTAAGCTCGTCTTCATCAGCAGCGACGAACGGGTCGCGTCCTGCGGACCGTAGCAACTGCGCTCTAGCCCTCGCAGCCTTGGCGTTGACCGATGGTGCGGGAGATGGGGTAAGCATGAGCGAGAGGCTGTTGCGACGCCAGGCACCGGCCGCTGAGTCCGTTGACGAGGGCGTCGACGATAATGACCGCAATCCGTCAGGTAGTTTACAGGCGATCGCGTCGGCCACGGCTTCAAGCTTGATAGCAAGATCAGAGGTGGTGTCTCGCACCTGCCTTGGCGTCCGTGGCGACCGTGGCGACCGCGTCACGCTGCGACGCGGCTCTGGCTCGAGATCGCTCTCATTGACGCCTTCATCTTCATTTTCCTCCTCTGTGCTGCTGTCCACTGTCTTGTCTCGCCGCCCCAGAAACTGTAATGGTGACGAATTGGTCGAGCTGTTGCTTCCTCGGTTCGACGCATACGGAGACCTTAGAAAGAGTGACGGAGAAGCCACATCCTTCTGGGTTCTCTGTGGCGACGCCTGTGATGTGAGCAATCCGGCTGTGAGTTCGGAGTGGATACTGCGCGTGACACGCGAGGTTTTCGATGCCGCTGGCGACGGTGTGAATAACGTAAAGGCCGGAGTACCATCTACACACAGAAAATAACGGAGTTGATCAGTCTCCACGGCTCTCCATACAATCGCCATTATACAGAGGCAGCGTACCTGGAAGCGAATTGTAACTGAGAAACTCCATCACGTGGCGGTCGCGCTCGGGCGAGCCGTCTCCCGAGATGATGCTGAACGCGTCGTCGCCGTCCTCAATCTCAACGTCATCCAATCGCAGCACGGACGTGGCCGAGGACCGTGCGACGCGCGGCGGAGGCGTCAGGTGGTTTGCCTGGCGCTTTGCGCTCGCGCTCGACGGTGGCAGCAGTCGCCGAGGCGGTGGCGTGCGTAGCGCACGCGACGGGGTCGTCATACTCGAGGACGAGGAGCCGGACGCAGAGCCAGAGGACGCGGAAACTCCGGTCGGACGCGGCACGCATCCCGGGCTGCTGCCCGTGAGCAGGCGGCGCCGTCGGCGGCGCGAAGGAGACGGCGTTCTCGCGATGGCTGCCGCTGTGCGTTTATTGGTCGTCGCCGTCTTTTTCGGCTCGTAGTCGTCCATTTTCGACCGGAATTTCACGCACACGCAGCGTGAGGGGTCGTGCACCGCGTGAGCTTACGTATCGCGCGAGTATGGGGCGCTGTCCGCGTGGAGGAAGAGAAGAAATCAGTGCGGCGCGCGCGTCGGCGCGAGTTGCGTTTCCCTTGTTGCTTTCCCTTTCACGGTTGGGATGGGAGAACCCCGCCAAAAAATGCAGGTGTTTTCAAAGGTCCAAAAAAGGGCGCGCTGGAACAAAATGGCGCGAAAATTATTCCACCAATCAGAAGACGATAAACAAAGATTCCACCAATCAGAATGCGCATTTCTTGTACAGGATGTTGCGAGCCTCTAATGAGGTTTGGGGCAAAATGCTCCAATTCCACTGAACCACGGAAACACGCGGGTGGCATATGGAACCCCTATAGTGTAGCCATGTCTAATAGCTCCCCATTGCATTCTTCTGTGGACAGTCTCTTGACTTGCTCCGTGTATATTCATTTGGTCAGTTCATGGGGTTTCTAGTAATTGGTACTGCGTTCAAAGTCAACTGGTCCTCTTCATTGCCGCGACCGTGGCGTTTGTAGTCTCATACAAATCTGGATTCTCACGCTTGCACTTCGAAGTTGCCGGTGCCTTTCCGTGAGATCGGCCGAGTGCCGAGGGTGAGGCCGGCGCTTGAGCGATTCTTCTTTCTTCATACAGGCGGAGATCGGCTCGAGGGACGAACTTAACTTCGCCGTGACACCGACGCGAGAGATGAGAACAAGACCTGGACGCCATAATAGAGTACAAGCCTTCGTGTCTTCATGCGCACGACTCAGATGTGAGCTCGCCTTGGTAGCGATGCTGGCACCATGCCCAGATCTCTTCTCTGTAAGTGTGGCGTTGGCGTCGACTTGTCTTGATGTTGCTTGAACCACACGTTATCGTGCAGTGAGGCTTGAGCAAGTGGAGGTAGTCGACGCGTACGGAAGAACAGCGAACGGCTAAATACAACAAGTCGGAAATCTCAAAATGCAAAAACATTTACACTGGGGCGCGAGTCTACACTGGCGTCGCGGTCGATCGTGATCGGTGGGACGCCCATCTCCCAAGCCGCTTCAACTCTTGCTCTCTTCCTTGACCTTCACCGAGTCCTTGTCGCGTTCACGCTTCCCGTCACTACTATCGTCCTTGCGGCTCCAGTCGTAAGACGGGCTGTAGCTCCGCTTCCGCTCACGGTCTCGATTACGGTCACGGTCACGGTCGCGGTCGTCACGGTCGTCGGTCCGCGACGAGCGCGAAGATCGTTCCCGGCTCTTGCTCTTGCTTCGACTTGAACTACGGTCCTTCCGCTTGCTGCTTCGAGACGAGTCACGAGGACTACGGCTCCCACTGCTGCGGCGGCTGCGACTCCCCGAGCTGTACTTGTCATCGCGCTCGCGGTCTCGCGTGGATCTGTCGCCACGATCGCGAGACTCTTGAGGACCACTCTCACGAGATGTCGAATCCCCCTTATTGCCGTCGTCACGGTCGCGATCGCGTCGCGAATCCGTCTTCTGGTCATGATCACCACTGCGACTACGTTTATCTGCAGTCTCGTTGCTTCGCGGAGAGTTGTCCCGCTCGCGTGTGCGACTAGATGTACCGTTTCGATCCTTATCTTTGCCATCTCGATCATTTCGGCTGGACGATCCACTTGGTTCTTCTTTAACGCGAACTCTTTCGTCCTCATTTCGCCCAGGCTCATCCTTGACGCGCAGACGCTCATCATCGTTTCTGCCTGGTTCTTCCTTCACGCGATATGATTCCTCATCCTTTCTCCCGCCGCCACTGCGATCTCGGTCGCCGTCACGGTCGCGCCAAAGGTCACGCTCTTGGTCACGGTCACGCCCACGACCACGGTCACGATCACGGTCTCCATCACGATCGCGATCACGATCACGGTCACGGTCTCTGTCACGATCACGATAGTCTCGGTCACTCTTGCGGTCTCGGTCTCTGTCGTAGTCTCGGCTTTGGTCTCGATCGCGGCCGTTGCCATTGGATCGCTTCATATCCCGGCGATAACTGTCGCGACTGCGTCCACGGTCTTCGTACCGAGTACTTGACCGAGGTTCTGCCTTGACCTTCACGTTGTCATCCGCTCGACGACGAGAGTACGATGATGAGCTGCTTGAATCAGTCGTTCTTCGTCTCCTATCGTCGCGTTCATCGCCACCTTCATCCACATAAGTCTCGAGAACGGCGCGCGACTCGTTAGCGCCCTTCTGGGTGTACTCCATCTCGTGTTGGATGGTGGTGACGTCTACGCGGAGGCCTCCGCGTTGTGCCTGGAACACTTCCTGGAGATCCCACGGCCCAGCTCCTCCGACCGAGGAAGACGTGCTTACCAGCGTATCGAAATGGCGCTTTTGGTCCTTCTTCCAAGCAACGAGCTGGCGGTAATCCTTCAGAATCTCCTCTACAAGTACGACAAGTGGGTTACGCGTGAGATCCCACGCCTCCTGTGAAGCAAAATTTATGCAAACGTACTCGCTGTCTTCTCGGTGAGGACGCTGCCATCCTTGTCTTCACGGCACCAACTGAAGCTGTAAATGCGGTCTTTGTTGCGGCACGCAATGTATGCCGCCGCTTCGGCGAGAAACCTCGGTCGGATCGTCAAACACAGCGGGAGCCAAAACCTGTAAATTTCCATGCAGTAAGGGGAGGGTCAAAACGATAGTGATCACACACCCACACATCAAATACGTACAGCTCTTCGAGAACACTCTGTGCACTCTCTTCCACATCTTGGCGGACTGCAAAACGAGAAACGTGTCGGTCGTTAGTGATATACACCCAAATCAATGGGTTAACCCCACCTACACTTCTCCGGCATTTGAGCCAGCGTCCCCTTGAGGTAGTAGAAAGGCATGTCCGTGGTCAGGTCAAAGTCGACACCCTTCAGCACTTCAATCTCGTAGTAGAGCAGCTGCATTCGCTCCATGTCAAGCACTTCTTCATCCCCCGCCAATAACGGCTGCTCGAGAATCTCGTGCATGGTCTTGACCATGCGTATGAGTTTCATGCGCTTGCTCGAGGCCTTGGCTGAGAGGAAGATACACGCGGCTGCAAACTTGAACCGCTCCTTCGCGTAGATACCACGGTCAAAGATGCGGTGAAAGAACATCGATGCCGTGAGCGCAATATCGCGACTGATTCCGAGGCACTGGGCCAGAACTTCGATGAACGCGACCGCAGAGAACCGCCAGTGCTGCTTCAGCTCGTAGGCCGTGCGGAAATTAGACCGCTCAAACACGTACGGGTAATTTGTCCGATTGATATGGAGCAACGGCTGGTTCACGGGTGGAGGTGGGAACTGCTGCAGCTGATCCGGCGCTTCGGCCAGTCGTTCGGCTTCCGTTCTTGGCAACCGAATGAAGCTCCTTCGAGGCTTAGCATCGCCTGCCGATAGCGCCTTCCACTGCTTGGTCTTCTGGACGTAGATGCCCAGTTCTTCCCAGCGCGCGACGGTCTTGAAGATGCGTTTCTTCATGTCAGCATTGTTCTTCATGTCCCGCATGCACGCGTGGAGCACTTCGTCGATCGTGAGGTACCAGTCCCGCTGGATCTCACGGAGCTCGTCGCCTTGAAACAGCTTGAGAAACTCGTGAAACAAGTAGAAGAGCATGAGCTTGACTTGGGCTTGCCTCGGGGACTCGGTCAGTGCTCTCTGCATCAGGCAAACACAGACACACCGTTAGTTCGGAAACAGGTCCACGCACAACCACAGGGTGGGAACAAGAAGGAAGATCAAAAAGAAGAACGAGAACGAGGAAGACCCATGCTAGAGCCCCCTCTGCCTCAACAAGTCCGTTTCCCGTGTACCCACCCACACAAAGAGAAAAGAAAGAATAAATAACTATGCGATATTCACCTGCTTGATCTTGATCTGGAACCGCAGCGAGTGCTGCGGGTACGCGCGCATGTACTGCGCCGTCTGGGCCACGAGTTGCCGGTCCGTGACGCGCGAGAGCATGTCGTCCAGCTGCCTCCCAAACTCGGCAATCTCGCGCTCCCACTCCGAGTCCGAGAGCATCGCATCCTTGTACACGATCGCCTCGCGCGGCTGCGGCGGGGACGGCAGCGGCGTCATCGCTAGCGGGGGCGACGGGGCCGCAAAGTTCGCGCCGCTTCCTTCGCGACCAGACCGCGATGGCGTGTGGCTTTCGCTCGTACTGCCTCCTCCTCCTCCTCCTCCTCGCCGACGCCCTCCTCCACTGTCTCCGCCTTCGCTGCTGCGGCTGCGCTTGCGTCCGCGCTCCGATGGTGGGAGCGGCGGCCGCGTCGGCGTCGAGACAAAGGGCTTGACGACCGGCAGCGGCTCCTCTTTCATGACCACGTCTCCGTCGAGCGAGTCGCCCATGGAGAACGCCCAGGGAGAACGAAAGCTGGAGGGGGGTCCCGTGCCGTCGTCCAGGGGGGCGGGCCTCTCGTCGCGGGGGATATCGATACTGTCGGTGCCTTCCTCCCCGACGCTTTGCCGTTCTCTTCCGCCAGTGTCCATGGTTTCGGTCGATTTCAGCTCCAGCAACATAAGCGGAAGCCGTACCGTACCCGACAGTGGAGGAAACAGCAAATTGGTCGCGAGACAGATTAATTTGGAATCCTCTGTAAAATGATTAATGAGTCTATATTTATTTGCACAGGTCTGAGATAGCATGCACTAAAATAGGTGATTGCATCATGGCGTCCTTCAGCGCAACATGGCGAGCTCCATTTCCGTGGCGATCGTGATGTTGTACGTGGGGCGATTCCAGTCGTTCTCGATGGAATGGGAGCTGTAGGCACCAGGTCCCTATATAACACGTCAATGCCGACGTGAGTGCGAATTAGTGGCTTCATTGGCTCGGCAAAAGCGAACGTACCGGTGCCTGAACCTTTGGCAGGATCTTCTTGAACCGAGGCTCCTACACGGATAAAGAATGGACACAGTAAGCCCAGTCGACCATTCCTGCACGACTGAAAGCACCTACCGCTCCAACAAAAACGTCTGGCCTCGCCATGTGCACGGGTTTGAAGTTCACGGCCACAGGAGGCGTGTACGCGCCAGGACCCTACCACCAGTAAAGCCATCACGTTAGGGTCACTGAGAAGTGTTTGCATCAAAACAACAAAGCAACAAACGCACAGGCACGTTGGCAGCCTGTGTGGACTTGGATTTTAGCCGGTCAGTCGCCGACTTGAAGGTGCCGGTCGCCCCAGAGGCGTTCCAGGATGCTTGAATCTGTTGATTAGATGCGGATTGATTTTAGTACCGAGCCAGCAGAGATAAGCACGGAGGTTCCATGCATACCTCATAGTCGCCTGGGGACGGTGCGACGCTCTTCTCTAGCGACTTGAAGCGCACCGAGGAGGACGCAAACATAGCCGATGGCTTGGCGTTGGTGTGCCTGACGTTGCTGGCCATCCCGTTATCAGCATTCGCTGCTTCATCCTGCGCCAGCCGCATCTCGCGCTCTAGCTGCGACTCTATCGCTCCAGTCACTGCACGGGTCGATAAGGAATCAAACCGCTTGGTCGTGCTGCCAAACGTTTGTACCCGGCTCGACTACCACATCCTCAAGTCCAATCAGAACTGCACTCAAATCCCATGGCTCTATCAAAAGAGGACGTACCACTTTGTTCAGCGTGTCGGCCATGGCTAGCGGCATGTTGTACGAGCCCGGAGCAGCGAGGTACTCATCTTTCTTGCCAGGATTATTGTAATCGAACCGCTCTTTCTTGGTGGAGAACGGTGCACTGTTCCCTTTCCGTCGCATGGATTGCGGCTTGGCCGTGAACGTCGGTGGCGAATAGTACGTGCCCGGCCCGGGAACACACATTGTCTCGCGTTGTGCAGTTGGATCAAAACGTGTGCTTGTACTGCCAAAGAACTGCAGATACTCTGGCTTGGCAGCACTCGAGAAATCCTTATATCCTTCGAAATATGTTCCTGGTCCAGGCACGGGCTGCTTGGAGGTATCGCCTGCCACGACCGCAGCCTTCTCTCGCGTGATGACCGACTTGAACACGGAACTCGCGCGCTGGGTGTTCTTTGTCACGCTGGAGGACGCGTCCATGTACTGCCCCGGACCGGGCAAGTCGGCTCGCTGCTTGATCTCTTTCTCAAATGACCGCGTGACGCGGCTCCGCGAGAAGTCTGTCGCACGCGGCTTGTGGATACTCTTGAGTCCGCGGATCGGGTCATAGTCTCCGGGGCCGATCGTGTCGTCGCCCCTACCTGAGTGGCCCAAATTGGCAGGCTCATGGCGCACGAGCTTGCCGTACGGTCCTTGTTCGTACCCAAAGCTCTGCGCGTGCGTTGGAATCGACGGTGCTGACGGCAGCCTCGCCCATTTGATGTTAGTCTTTGGAGTTGACGGGGTCTGCAAGTTCCCCACATGTGGACTACTCATTAACAGCTCAGTGTCAAACTCTCAATCGCAAAGGCATACCGCACACGTACGTGTTTTGCTTCTTCTTCTTCTTGCCACGCATGCCGAAGGAGTCCTCTTTCATATATGTACCGGGTCCAGGTGTCTGGTTGCTCGCTTTGGGAGTCTTGTCGCCATCAATCTCTCGCTGCGTTTTGGACTGGAACACCGCCGACGACTGTTTCGACGGCGACTCCCACGGGCGTTGGTTATCTGTTGCCTCGTATGCGCCGGGGCCTGGTGTCACAAAGCTCTGACCAATCGTTACCGGCTCGCTCGATGCGTTTGCTCCCCGCTCTGGCTGAGCCGTCGACCCAAACGGAGCGACATTCGGCTTGACGCGGCGGGCCGGCGGCGACTCGTACGCGCCAGGGCCGAGGTGCGCCGCCGCAGTGCGTACCTGGAAATTACCAGGGCCTTCATCGCGAGATGTGCGGTTGACCCACGCCATATTGTGCCCTACTGCTACCCAGTGACCCCCGACTGGAGAGCCCGGAAGAGATGAATCACCTCCATCATCAAAAATAGGCCGCTGATCTGCGATCTGATTCCGACTCCCGCCCGCTGCACCTGATACATCCTGCAAATTCAACATGAAGAGCCGTCACATACGGCGAGCGCATCCTGGATACAAAAGCCGCTCGGTCCTTAAGCGCGAACCCTGGATCTTCACTTCACACAAGTGTAGCCATTTCGTCTTTCCACATCTGATGCGATCAGAGATCAGATGTCGCGCGAAGGTCGCTCCAGCGTTCGTGTTACCTCGCGTTCGACCTTCGCCTCCAGTCACCTCACCGCTTCGCCGGGCTGAGCACGCTACCCGCTATCCTCCCATGAGCTCCTCGCCACCGCCGGCCCCAACGTCGGACGGCGCGTCCTCTCGCGCTGCCACGTCACGCGTATCCGCATCGTCGTCCTCTGGTTCTTCTGCACCTGTGGATCGCCAGAAGTTCGAAGAGCTCCAAGCTGCCTACCAACCAGGTGAGGCCAGCGATGACGCTAGCGACGGCGAAGGCACGCCCAGTCTACTCGATGGCGAGACCGGCAGACCCGCCGGCTCGACAGGTGCGCGGCTGATCCAGTGGCTCGACGCCAACGGCGCCGACTCGCGCAAGCTCTCGCTGCGAGAGTACGCGCCCGAAGTGCGCGGCGTCCACAGCGACAAGGTGCTCGTGCCCGGCGAGCGCATTCTCGTGATCCCGAAAAAGTGCCTAATCACGGTCGAAATGGGCAAGATGACGGAAATCGGCCAGAAACTGCTCCAGCACAACCTCGAATTCGTCGCGCCCAAGCACATCTTCCTCATGATGTGGCTGCTCACCGACATGGAACGCGTACGTATGCACTCCATCTCGGGATGGGGGAAGCAAATAACATGCAAATACTGACGGTGGTGTGCGGCTCTAGATTGAGGACTCATTCTACCGCCCGTACTACGACACATTACCCAAGAAGCTCGACAACATGCCGATCTTCTGGACCGAGGAAGAGCTCAATTGGCTCAAGGGATCCTACATCATCCAGCAAATCCAGGAGCGCAAGGCCGCGATCCGCAAAGACTATGATGCGATTTGCCGGGTATGAATGCTGTACAATCTCTGGGATGCCTTCTCTGCTCTCTCTCTATCTCGCTCTGACCTGCCCCACTGGTCGTTTATCTTCTGATCAGGTCGACCCGTCGTTCGCTCGATTCTCGCTCGATCGCTTTAGCTGGGCGCGCATGATCGTGTGCAGTCGCAACTTTGGCCTGACGATCGATGGCGTCAAGACCGCGGCGCTTGTGCCGTTTGCCGACATGCTGAACCACTACCGCCCGCGCGAGACGAGCTGGACATTCGACCACTCGCTCGGCGCGTTCACGATCACGTCGCTCGGCACGATCGCCTCGGGCGCGCAAGTGTACGACTCGTACGGACGCAAGTGCAACCACCGGTTCCTGCTCAACTACGGCTTTGCCGTGGAAGACAATACCGAAGAAGATGGCCGCAACCCGAACGAAGTCATGGTCGATCTGCAGCTCCAGCAAACGGACGGCCAGCTCTTTTACGACAAGCGCGCGTACCTCCAGGAGAGCGGCATCTACACGATGGACGCGCGGCTGAGTCGCTCGCACTCGGATCCCAACACGCGCGAGGGCTTTAGCTTTGCGCGGCTCATCGTGAGCACGGAAGAAGAGTTTACGACCATGAAGAAGAAGTCCCCGGCGCACGCGTCGCCGCCGCTGTCGTTTGACAATGAGATCCGCGCGCTGCGGTACCTTCAGGAACTCATGACTGAGCAGCTCTCGCTGTACGAGACGACCATTGAAGAGGACAATGCGATCTTGGCGTCCAAGCAGTTTCCGCTCTTTTCCAACCGCATCCAGGCGCTGTTCTTCATCCGCGGCGAAAAGGAAGTGTGTCGCTATTTCCAGCGACTCGCCGACAAGGTCATCCCGCTCTTTAGCTTGCCCATTAGCGAGTGCAAGGAGGAAGTGCGCCGCCACTTTGATGGCGATGATGACGTCTGCCGATACGCGCAGGATGTGATCGCGTATTTAGTCACACAAGTATACAAGGAGAACTAGTCGCGCGGGAGGAAGAAGAGAGGAGGGGGGAGCAGGAGGAGTGAAGACACGGACACGGACCCACACAGCAGCGTAGATAAACGGGGGAGAACGTCCTCCTGTGCAAAGCAAAAAGGTTCCAAGATCGAGAAGATGAGTTGCGATGTCAATATAGATTTTAATGTGCAGCATGTGCGAGTGTGCTTTCAGAGGATAGGCACGAGAGAACTTGGCCAGTGGGAAAAGCCGGCGTTGGTATTGGTACCCTGTCCCGAAGAGGAAGACGCAGTGCTGCCCTGAAGAAACCATCCGAGACTCTGGACTTTTAGATAATCTCGCTGGAAGTGCAACGACCAAATAAAACAACGATGGAGAAGGAACGAGTTACAGACAATCTGGAGTTCTTCCTATGCAACATGGGATTCCTATCCTTCGTCCACCAGGAGACTATGCCAATGGCTCGCAGTCGTTGAAGACGAAGTCAACCACCACGAGGTACCGCAGCCGCACTTGTTCGCGGCGGTAAACCACAAACTCGTTGTACAGCAGCTCGCCGTTCTCCACGCCCGTGGGTTCCAACTCGCCCACAGGCGCGACGACGCCGTCGGTCATGGTCACGTAGTGCTCCTCGCTCGCGGCCATCTTGCCCACGCCGTGAAGACTGTCACACTGCTTGCTCGCACGCAGCTTGTCGTACGTGAGATCCTCGGCCTCGAGCGCGGGGTACGTCTTGCCCAGTGCGACCTCGGCCAGCACGAGCACGCCGCGCGGCTGGTCGGGCGTCGTCCAGCAGTAGTTGGCCGACTTGGACGATGAGTCGGCAAAATAAATCTACAGGAGGAGCGATTTGGAGTGAGTGACGATACCCGCTATGGAAATCAGCAGCAGTTATAACGTACCCCCTTGCCAAACATGTAGCCGTTGGTCGGCGCCTCGGGCGGCGCGACGCGGAGACCCTTGGCAAGAATGCCAACCATGTTGCATAGCCGAGAGCCGTGCCACAATAACTAGATTGATACAGAGGGGGTGAAAGGAATCCGGTGAGTAAACCCAGTCCAGGCAGGTAGGCCTCAGAGATACAAGATGTATACGTACGCGATGGTTGGGCACCGATGCGAGTGTCTCGGCAAACGCGTCTTCCTCGTGGCGGCGAATCTTGAGCACGGACCGTATCTCCAACTCGTACTGAATGTGGGTCGGCGCGTGGGTCGTCTGGACGTACTGCTGGATGGTCTGGAACTCGTTGTCGGTCGCCGCGAGTGGCTCCATGTCGACATGCAGCATCGCGTACTGCGCGTCCAGTGCGTGGACCTTTTCAGTGGCATCTCCTGCACTCTTCGCTCGACTTGCCTTGCGCTTCTCCTGCTGCAGCTTGTGGGAAATCTCCAAGTCGGCGAGCACTTCGAGCAGGTCGATTTTCAGTCGAATCTCGTCCATCGACTCGATGAGAGGCGGCAAGTTGCGGCCAAAGTCGTGCGGGATGAGCGAGTAGAAGTCGTTCGAGAGTTCCTTGAGCTCGGTCTTAAGGATGCGCAGTCGCTTGGCGGCGTTCGAGGTCGTTCGCCGTGGTCGCGCCGAGCGACGCCGGCCGGTCGTTGTCGTCGGCTCGGGCGTTTCCTCCTCCACCTTTGTCTTGGAGAGTGTCGTGATCTCCGTGACGGTCTTGGACATACGTTCCAAGAGACCATAGCCCTGCGAGATCTGCGCCTTGGACAATCGCCCGAGCGGCAGCCGCTTGAGATCGAGTTTCATGGCCGCGACTTCCTTCTCAATCAAATCGGCATTACAGATGAGCTGTAGCACGTCCTGCACTTTCTCATGGAGTTTTGACGGGGTCGTATTGTCGGCTGTATCGTCCTGAGCATCGTCGCCCATCGCGTCGTCCGCGTCCGCGTCGCTGTCGGGCGCCTCGTCGTCCAGCTCTGGTGATGGGTACACATATAGAGATAGATCAATTAACCCAAAGCCATGTCGGGGGGATCATTCCTAAGAGCAACGCACCAACAAGCACGTATTTGCCGCCCACTTTTTCAAAGCCGTCGTCCCCCAGAGGCCACTCGTTGCCCGACTTGTCCTCAAACTTTTTCTGGAACGACGCGCGTGCCTTCTCCAGCGAGCCATTGTACCTCTCCAATGCTTTCTGTAGAGATACACAGATAATAAATACTAGCAAATCAACAGGTAGATCCCATGCGGAGGGCAAAAACACCAACCTGCGGGTTCTTGGCGCCGACACGGCCCCACTTGCGAAACACAAAGTAGTTGCCGCCGTCCTCAATCAGCTGCATCATGTAGAACTTGTTGTTTCTATACCATCGAATCCGCAGTCAGTGTCAGCACACCTTCCTTCCCTTCTCTGCATCTAGCATTCGATGGTCGTTACCCAAAGGTGCCATAGCCCAAGTCGGTGTAGTTGAGCATGAAGTGCCACACGACGCCATCGTCGTCCTAATATCCTCCGCCAACCACTCGTCAGCTTTGCTCTCTGCTTGCCCACTATCACCACCTGTAGGCCGCTCACCTCATAAATGCGTGCGCTGTTGCTGCGGTCGGCCAGCGCGTCCACGGTGCGCAGCGCGCTGCGGCGCGTGCTCGTCGCGGCGGCCATTTTCGATTGTGTCTGAATGAGCTGCTGGTCTTGCTGTGGATTGGATGAAATGTGGATGCGAATGATATCATTACCCTAATTCGGGAACTGAACATGATGATTAATTAAGTCGAGTTGCTCAAAGAGAGTGCTCTTCTCCCGCCAAAAATATGATCTAGCAGCTGGGAGCATGAGCCACGAAGATGGAACTACGATCGGTTTCATTGTTGTTTATTCAGTTGGAAAGCGAAAGAAGAGTAAGTTAATGACTGGAGCATGTTGAGTGGGGTCTCCAGACGCACGCCCTAGCTCATCCACTTGAAGTGGCAACTTTGCATTGCGTCTGGAGTGCGTTTATAGTATTAGTGGCGCCCTCAGTAGGATACATTCGCTATTGGCCTTCGGGCCTTGCAGATCCCCCTGAGCTTTATTTTTTCCATCTCGACAAAACGCACGCCCTAGCACATCCACATATTAATAGTGGCAACTTTGCATTGCGTCTGGAGGGTTGATATATATACAGCACATGCTCTGGTGCTCTCACAGTTCGTGAGCTCATTCGAGGTGCTCCGGAGCTGGCAAAATGGAGAATGAGCTGGACGACAGAAAGCCATGCCGCTTGGTCAGCGACATGACTCAGAATCACACGTCGCACACCGACCAAGTTATCGGTTTGTATGAGATATCATTCTATGACAGGGACCAATCCCACTAAACGCGGTTCACAAGTCATCAGTAGGAATTCATTATATCTTAAGCAGCGCCTCCACTCGGGGCAGTTGCTGGGAAGTGGGCCCCCTAGAAAAAAAAAAGCTGGCCCCAGGTTGGAGCACTTCTTAAGCAGCGTCTTCTCTGGAGGCAGTTGCTGGGGGGTGGACTGTTGACGGGGTCCTATGAGAACTGGCGGGATGAATCTGCGCCACGCTTTAGAGTCAAGCCAGCAATCCACCTCTCAAGACTCGCTTTCTGTGGAGGCC
>JAADXL010000379.1:0-30400 GCA_023337755.1 Pythium aristosporum
GATGCCTTCCTTGTCCTGGATCTTCTGCTTGACGTTGTCGATGGAGTCAGACGGCTCCACGTCGAGCGTGATCGTCTTGCCCGTCAGCGTCTTGACGAAGATCTGCATGCCACCACGCAGACGCAGCACCAGGTGGAGCGTCGACTCCTTCTGGATGTTGTAGTCCGAGAGCGTGCGGCCGTCCTCGAGCTGCTTGCCGGCGAAGATCAGGCGCTGCTGGTCAGGCGGGATGCCTTCCTTGTCCTGGATCTTCTGCTTGACGTTGTCGATGGAGTCCGACGGCTCCACGTCGAGCGTGATCGTCTTGCCCGTCAGCGTCTTCACGAAGATCTGCATCGTTGGTCGTTGGTTTGTTGGCGAGTTGGTTGTTGGATTCGCTTGGGCTTGCTGAGGCAAATTGGAGAATGACGAAGCTAGAGGTCGGTGCCCTTCGGGGGTTTCCTGTCTTGGAGGTTGAACAAAGATGGAAGCAACGGGAATCTGGGACAGGTACACCCGAAACATTAAGCCTCCGCAGCTTAGCTGCTGACCACACTATAGAGAATCGTAAAGAAGCGGCCTGCGGGAAAAATTTGCCTCAAACCCAGAAAAACTGAAACGTGTTCCAGACTGGCACTCCGTTTCGAGAGTGATGGTCTGTGAACGAACTCCAGAACCCGCCCAGAACCTTCGAGATGGCGGAAGAGTCAACCCACTGGGGTGAGATTCGCATGAATTGATAATGCGATGAGATATCGATTCCTGGTATCTCAACAGTTGTTTGTGTTCTGTTGGCTCGCGTTCGAGGACGAGGTGCCGGGAAAGTTGAAGGGCACTTTGGCCAGGCTCTGCATGTTCTTCTTGAGGCTCTCGGTCATGTCCGTCATCTTGCCTTCCATCTCGGCGATCTTTGTGGTCGGCCGGCGCTGCATGCCGAGCGTCTCGAGATACGCGCCCTGCTCGCTCTTCTTAATGCCCTTGGCGTTCATGATGTTCTGGAAATCGTCGGCGTTTCCCTCGGGCCACATGATTTTGAAGCTCTCGACGAGCATCTCGTTGGGCGTGCCAATGAGCTTGAGCACGCTTTCGACCTTGGCAATCTCATTCGTGACAAACTTGGTGTAACGCGATGGGATCAACGGCGAAGGGGTCGACGCACCGCCGTGGTGGTGGTGATGCTGTTGCTGCTGCTCGTGGCCGATGATGGGCAGCTGCAAGAAGAGCGTCTTGAGCGCGTACACATCCAGCAATAGCTGTTGCGTCGCGACCTGGTTCACGCGGCGGCACCGCAGCACGGCCAGCAGGATCTTGGGGACAAACGAGGCTGCAAACTTGTCGTAGAAGTTGGTGAAGTACAAACTCGACAGCATCTGACGCAGCACGGGCACGAACGCACGCAGCTTCTCACCAATCTGCGTGACGTAGTTGCTTTCGTCGCCCACGGCCTCCCAGTTGTGCCAGTTCATCTTGGCAATTGTGTTGAGCTCTTCGTCGAGCATGGCCTCAAGACCAGCAACAATACACTTCATGGCGGCGGCGCCGACATCATGGAACACGTCAATCTCCTGCGCGAGTTCGATCGACTCGGCAAACGCCTTGTCGATCTTGCCGCGAATCACTTCTTCCAACGACGGGAGCGTCTCGGCGCAGTACTCGGCCGTGTTGATCACAAAGCACAGCTCTTCCTCCTGCTTCTCGCTCAGCTTGACCTTGGCCAGCGAACCCTGTGCGTCTGCTGAAGTGATCGCCGGTTGCTGTGGGAGTTTGGCCAGCAGACGCTGCGAGTACAGTTGACAGCACCGCCGAAACTCGATATGCAGGTTGAAGAACGTCTGGCCGTTCGTGAGCGCCAGACACCGCTTGATCGAGTTGCGAATGTACGCAAACATGTTGACCGAGCTGGAAAAGACGGGGAGTTGCCCGTTGCGGTCCACGATTTCTTGGCTCATGACTTCCTGGATCATCTGTTCCATGTTGCGACGCTCGAGCGACACGTACGAGGTCATGAACGGATCAAATGACTTGGAGATTATGCCACGCAGCGTCGGCAACGCGTCGTCCGTCGAGCCACCAAAGAGTTCGCCGCGCTTTTCCATCTCGGCCTCGAGGGCCTTGCGTTCCGCATCGCGCTTCTTGCGGCGGTGGCGACGCTTGATGCCTTCGGCCGAGTGCGGATCAATGAGCTGTCCGCTCTCATCAAATTCGTCTTCGTTATCTCCCGACGATCCGCTGCTGCCTTCAAAGCGGTCGGCGACGTCGCGTTCAAACATGATCGTGCGCTGCAATGCCTTGAGCAGCGAAGTCACGTCCATTTCTTCTGGAGACAGCGCTCCGACTTGCGCCAGGTAGTGGGCGCGAGTGGCTTCGCAAAAGGAAATGCACATGCGTCGGCTCATGCGCCAGTGCTTCGGGAACACTTGGTCCATGCGCTCGTCAATGACTGAGAGCAAGTGATAGAACCACGGGTACCGCTGGTCGGCGTGCTGCAAGCCCGCACACTCGCCACCATCGCCAAAGAGCTTCTCGTAGGCTTCGAGTTGCTCGTGGCAAAACGACTGCATGAGCTTGTCGCGCGACGGTTTGCCCAGCGCGTCGATGACCGCGCAGGCTGACGACAAGTTCGCAAACACGGCAGCGCGTTCTTCATCTGTGGGAAAGTTTTCTTCCAGCTTGTCGAGCGGACCGATTGCGGCAAAGTCGCCGAAAATCTGGGCACTCAGTTCTTCTTGAAGCGCTCGCACCGCTCGATGGAGCTCGACGATCTTGCTCACACTCGAGTAGCTGTCGAAGTGCGTGAAGAGCTGGTTCACGGCCTCCATGAGCGACGCCGCCTCTTTGTAGTTGCGCTGCGACGCGACGAGTTCGAGTTGGTCGACGGCATTTACGAGCATGTGGAGCCGCTTGAGCGACGTGAGCGTAGTCTGCAGATGGCGCTTGGCATAGTCGAGCTGCTTGATATCGCGGCAGATCTCCTGGACCATGACCTCCGAGTGCTCGGCCTTGCCTCGAATGTCCTGGATCTTGTGGAAGAGCTGCTTGACCGCGAGCTTGGCCTCCTTAAGGTCGGTCATCGCCTGGTGGGCCGCCAGGCTCTGCTCTTGCGATGCCTGCGACAGCGCGTCGTCTAGCTCCTTCATGCGCACGCGTAGCCGACTCACGAACGAGCCAATGTCGCCGAGGCTCTGCTCATCGGGAAAGTTGCGGTTGATAAAGTCGCGTGCGTCAAACTCGGGGCGATCCAGTACGTCTTCAGATGGCAGCAGCTATTGGAGAGAGGGAGACAACTTGGCCTACATGAGACTCCTCATCCTCATATCCAAGCGAGATCGTATCGGTGGTTTGGGCGACCCACCTGTGCAATACGGTCCTCAACCTTGGGCGGCAGCTTCAGCGCACTCACGTCGCCGCCGCCCTTACCAGCAGCACCCTTCTTCTGGCCCGCATCCGCCCCCTTCTTCTTGGCGCCCACGCCGCCGAATCGCATCAGCGTCTCCATCCACCTCCTTGATTTCTCTTTTTTTCCTCTTTTCCCCCTTAGTGGCCATCGAAACCCTCGAAAGAGTGACATCATTAGAAACGTTAGAAATAGAAAGTGTTGAAGTGGCGCGTCCTTGCGGGCAGGGGAATTGGCAGAACATGGGGAAACAAGCGACGACCGCCGCGGCGCGGTGGCGCCTACGCGTCCACGCTGAGGGCGCACGTGGCATCAAAGCGGCCAGCGGACTCATGACCTTCGACGCCAAGCCCGATCCGTACGTGATTCTCGCGTTTAACGGCGTGACGAAGCAGTGCGCACCTGTGCAAGACGTGCCGTCCGTCGAGTATTTCGTGTGGCCAAACGCCATCGTCGAGTTTGATGCACCCGACGAGACTGTGTTGCTGCAGTCGGCACTTGTGGTGCATGTTAAGGACAGTGACACGCTCAAGGACCGGTACATTGGCGGCACGAGCATCCCTTTAGCACCAATGTGCGCTGGCACGCACTGCGACCCGCGCGTGCTGTGCCAAGGCAAATTCTTCACGCTCGATTTTGAAGATGAAAAACTCAAGAAGAAGAAGCCTTCCGGAGAAGTCAAGCTTACGATGACAGTGATCGACACCATGAAGAATGCGGCACCCGAGCCAACGACAATGGTGGAGCAGAGCGGCGTAGAGCAGGGAAGAGATGCCAAGGCCGGCCCAACGATCACAGATCACCCAACGGGCATGATGCCGATTGTCCGAGTCGAAGAGAAGCTAGAAACATCACTACTGGCAGCTGCAGAAGTTGCAGCCGCGACAGACCCAGTGAGAGAGCGTGAACCGTCCGCCGCGCAAGCGAAAGTTATGTCACCAGCCTTAGCCAACGCCACTGCGACAGTTACTGCTGACGTTGAGAGCAAGGCCAATGTCGTGGACAACCTTTTAGACAAGACTGTGGGGTCGAGTGGCATCTCGACTCCACCACAAGGTCCAGTCGCATCACCGAAGAACGCTGCCACAGTGAACGTCAAAACACTCAAGGTCGAACTCATCTCGGCTCGCAACCTCACGCGACCAACCAGCGTTGGCGCCCTCTTTGATCGCAAGCCAGATCCCTTGGTGACAATCGAGATGTATGGACTCACCAAGACAAGTGTCGCGCTCAAGGATGTCGATTTAAAGAAGCCAGTCGAATGGATGGGTGTGACTCTGGCATTCGACCTCCCACACACATCACCACCATCCAGCAAGCGGAAAGGATGCGGACCGCTGGATCTGATTGTTCACGTTAAAGACGAGAACGTGATGAAGGCGACCTACATGGGCGGAGGAAAGATCGACATGAGCGAGTTTTTCAAAGCGCGGAGCGACGAAACAGGATGGTGCTGGCAAACACCAGCAGCAAACTGTGAGGTGGCACAAGAGCGAATAGTGATGCTGACACACTCGGACGAAAGGCTCTCCAAGAAGAAAGCGTGTGGCGAGATCACGTTACGGTTCCACTTCGAGGCAGAACCGATTGAAGCACCCATCAGCAATGAAGCAACTCCGGAGACAACCTCAATCAAGGCAGAAGAACCGCCAAATTCGTTGGTCCCCACTGAGAGTGACGTCAATCGAACCACAGTACAAAACGAAACTCGAGCGTCCGTCATGCCAGAAGTTCCATCTATACCCAAATTGAATCGACATGGTGACGTCAAGATGCTGTCTATTGAGCTACTCTCCGGACGTGGCCTCTCGAAACCAAGCGCCGGAAATCTCGCCAAGTCAATGTTAAAGTCTCGCTTCGATCGAAAACCCGACCCGTACGCGGTGATGGTCCTTGGAACCCAGACGCGGAAGTGCCCGGCCGTGAACGACGTCGACGTTGCTTTCTTTGAATGGAAGAACGCCGTCCAAGTCTTTGAGTTTACAAGCAAACCGTATCCCGACACACTCTTTGTCCATGTCCGAGACGACGACGTTGCAGGCAGTGACCCGTACATGGGCGGAGCTCGCATACTGATGAAAGAGATCTGGGGTGAAGCTTTCGCCCGTGCGACGTGTGACCCACCAGGGGATCCGCAAGTCGTGAAGACATATCCACTGACTTTCACGGACGAGAAAATGACCAAGCAGAAGGACTGCGGATTTGTGACTGCACGATTCCGGTGGATTTACTCGGACATGGAACTACCAATCGTCGTGACTCCAGAAGCAGATGCGAGCTCTTCGAGTGCCCAAGCAGATGCCCGGGAGCCATTGAAACCAGTTCCGCCATTGAAGTCACGCGCAGGCTTCGTCATCTTGCGAAAATTGACGTTATCCAGCAACGCCCCAGTACTCGACTCATCACTTGACTTGTACCTTGAGGCGTCGTGCCCGTCGATCGATGATGCTGCATTCGCGAAAAAGGAACCTACCAATCAGCACACGTACTCCGCCAAGTCCAGCGTTCTCACTGACGCGATGAAAGGAAAAGATGCCTCCCAAACCGTGAAAATTGAGTGGGTTGGTGACGAGCTAATCGTTCCAGCTTGTGTTCCGTTGGACGGAGAATATCCAAAAGACGTCGAGATCCACGTTCGCCTCAAGGACAAAAATGCGGTCATGAAAGACGCCGAGATCGCAACCAAACGGTTTCGACTGGTAGATTATGCGGTGAACTTCAGCGACTATCAGCCGATCTCTGCCACCATCGAGCTCGAGCCTAGTGGTCGGCAGCTCAAGTCCACGAAGAGTATGCTTGCGCTTGGAGTTGAACTTCAGTTTCTTCCTCACGATTCTCCGCTGCTTTCAGCGACATCGACTGCGCCACAAGGAGGTTTAATGACTATTTTTCTTCTACGAGGCGTACTCTCGCCATCGATGCCACCGACAACGAAAGACTCACCGCTGAGTACGGCATCTCTCAGCTTGGTGATCGATTGCCTCGCGACGAAGAAGACAGGCATGATGGCGTTTGGCAAGTCTCCGGTGTCAGAGGTTTACTCGCCTAGTGTATCAGCGGGCGAGTTGTACGAGCATGGGCAATCGGTGATTGGGTGGTGGTCGACGTGCAACTTCGCAGTCTCCAACAAGCAGTGCATCGCATCAAAAGAGAAGGAATCGTTTGTTCTCGAAATGAGCGTCCGGATGAAGTCTGACAAGAGCGAAAAAGCGATCGGAAGTCTCCAGTTCAATGTCTTCGCCGCGGCGTTTACTCCCTCGTCAGCTATTCACAGCAAAACGATTCAATTTGGCGCATTGGGTTCCATGAATCTCGAATTCGTTGCCGCATTCCGCACGATAGCGGACGAGAGTGTGACCAATAAATCGCCCAAGCCCGTCGCACCGCCGGTGCCTAGCGGGTACCTCCATCTTCTAATTCTCCACGCAAAAAGCCTCATATCTCCTGATCCGAAAGGTGAAGAAGTCGAAGACCTGGACCCAGAAGTGCGCGTTTCCATCGAGCCCAAGTATATCAAGCGCAAGGAAAACCCAGTTCGTTCCATGCTCAAGACTAAGCCACTCGAGAATGCCGGGGCTGTCCCCACGTGGAATGAATACTTGAGACTCGAATACCAGCTCCCACCGGCACCAATGCTTCCGCCGGATAGTACTCTCGACCACCGACGAGCCAGTGAGGCTGAAAATGCCATCAAATATCCGCCACCTGTCGTGCAAATTGGGGTGTTTGACATTCAGATGGTACGTGCGGGGTCCTTGCATTTTTGCCACAGTTGACGTTTCGATGTTGTGGCTTTGTGAATGATGTAGCCTGGGGAGAAGAATGGGGTGCAGGCGATCGGCAAGACAGAGCTTCCCTTGAGTGCATTTCTGCTTGGAACCTCCACAACCAGCGACGGGACGGCTACATCTGCTCTAGAACCCATCCAACTATCCGTCGATACATATCTCGCAGGCAAGAAGACAGGGATTCTGGTATTTGAAGGCATCTTTGAGCCTGCGCCATCTGAGTTCAAGGCTCCTGTCGATGATCTTGCCCATGCCTACCGGCAACAGTGCCGCACTGTTGGCCGCGAACTGCGAGAACGATCGAAGAAACTGAAGTCGGGGGAGATGAATCTTACCACGGCAAAACTTCTCTCCGACTCAAACCGAAAGCGTGGAGTAGCTGGTCGGCTGGAAGTCCATCTCGTTGGATATCGCAGCCGACAGAGCAATCTAGCCACCGACGATTGTGGTGTTTCAGCCCATATATGGATGAGCAGCAGCGTGGACGATCGGCGAGAAGTGAAAAGCAATAAACGGGTGACGGAGGATTTGGCCGATGAGTGCCAAGTTGTGTGGGACGCACGATTGACTCTTTTCACAAGCGATATCACGACGGAAATGCTGCGAAGCGAGGTGCTCACACTCACGTACGTCATCTGACTCCTCATTTCATGGTGAGTTACTTGAGGACTCATGTCATTTGTATTCTCGCTGTAGCGGCAAGCAAATCGGTTCTCTCAAGCTCCCGTTAGGCGGTCTCCTGGAGCGTGGCCATGTTGGCCGCGCACAACGAGAGTGGCACGCGTTGGTCGAACCCACTGCCAAGAAGTCGACATCTTCATTGAAATCGACCCCAAGGGCCGACGAAGTTCTTCTCGGTCTGACATTTTTCGCCGATCAAGTGATCTTCGACCCGCTCTTTGTTTCGACAGAAGTGCCGACGGAGTCCTCTGTTGTGGTCGCCGTCAACTGCGGGAAGGTGATCGTACTTGACGGTGGAGCGCAGGATGCAGAGGAAATCGCCAGCAAATGCTCCCTGCTCGGTGACACTTCACCCGAGCCGGCCAGTAGCAAATTACAAGGTACAGAACAGCGAACAGGCTTCAAAATGTGCGCAGGTGTGGTTGGAATGGATGGCAAAAGCCTGTTGACATCCTGTTGGAGTGAACAGGTCAAGCTCGACGTTGGGCGTTCCGCCCGCGGATTCATCACGCAATCCTTTGCCCGTGGCGCTCAACCGGCGATGCGATTCGAGTTGCTCACAAAACGGCAGGGCGCGCGTTTCCCAGAGCCGCTGGGAATGCTGACACTCTCATTGGTGTCACTGCTCCAGTTTCCCGATCGGAAAGCTGCTCGATGGCTCAAGATATGTACTGAGAGCAAAAGCGACGATATTGATCAAGTACGAATCGGCGCACTACTCGAAGTAGAGATTGCTGTCTTCTCTTCGAACACCGCTATCTTTTCGGCCCTCAAGGAAGAAAAATTGCTGCGACAAGCGTTTGAAGACATGCCTCGCCTCGAGACTGTCCCCGGTGTGCTCTGCTTACGGTTTTTGGTTGGGCGTAACCTCATTGACGTGGACGCGAACGGCGAACAGGACCCGTACATCATCGCCAAGATCATTCCCATATCGCCGCTCTCCGCAGCGTTGCCATCGACTTGCCAGACAGGAGTCTCGATCGATGGCGGTCGCCACCCGACGTGGAACACAAGCATTTTCGAACTGAGCGTGCAAGACCTCCTCACAGATTACGTACGACTGGAAGTAATCGACAGCAACCAAGAACACCACTTGCCGGACGCATCCATCGGCACCGCCGACATTGCGTTGGTGAGTCTCTTTCGTGAACAATTTGCCATCCCCAAGGACGACTCTGCTCCCGTGTGGCAGATACCGAAGACACGATGGCTGGAAGCGTGGATTCCTGTTCATTCAGCCACACCAGCGGGAGACGATGACAGCAACGCCGGCGACATTCGCATGGAGTTTCGATTTTTGACAAATGAGTACTACGAGACCGTGCGTCGACAGCAAAATGATGCGGAGAGTGTCGCCTCACCCTACGCTTCTGTCGGCTTGGTGACCAATCCTGCGAGAGGCACTTTGTGCATCCACATTGCCCAGGCGTTCAATCTGCCGTGCACCACGGGCGTGCAGCCAGGCGTTCGAGTAGCCAGCCTCGGAAACGAAGCTTCGCATTTGACCAAACCGGGAAAGAAATCCATTGTGGATCCCGTGTGGGACGGCGAGGTCGTGGAGCTTCCGTGGCCCTCTGATCCAACGACGTCTGTGATAGGCGACATCTCCGCGAACCTCATCAAGGTCGAGGTTGTGGATCTGGCAGTGCGCACAGCAAACGCGAACGCTCTCGCCGTTGTCGCGTTCGGGCAGCTCGATGTGAGCAGCTTCTTGGCGCACCCATTGGCACGAAGTTACCACGTCTATCCACTCCACGGTCGCAAGCCACCAGACAAAGGCGAGCAAAGTCCAAGCATTCTCGTCGGATGCCAGTTCGTACCCGAGGGGAAGGAGAAAGAAAATACCACCGCCTCACAGCAACCGCACAAGCGTGACGAAAAGTGCAACGGGAATCTTCACGTCAGGTGTACTCAGCTACGCCTGGATATCTCGGCCTATTTATCGTCGATCCCGTTGGACGCGACCTTCACGATTCGAATGCGGTGCTGTTGGTCAAAAGGGACCACTTCATCGGACGATTTCAAGACGGTCGAGATACCGATTATTTCCTTGTCAGATCTCGTTCATAAGAACGGCGTTATCGAGCTCACTGGGGACAAGACTTCTATGCTGTTCAAGTACGCCGGAGAAGCCATCCCACCGGACTCTTTGGTAGTGCCCAATCCCATACTTGTCGGTGAGCTCATCACCAAGAGCGACACCGTCTTGGCGGAGTTTGAGGTTCCGGTGTTTGACTACGTGCTGTTCGACGGCCACTTGGAATCCGCGTGGTACATGGTGCTGCTGAACGACTCAGCGGGCAGTCTCACCCCAAAACTGGGCGAAGTGCGAATAGAGGTCCAGTTTCTACCAGTCCTCACGGCACCTCCACTGTTGGTCCAGAGCTCATCCAGTTCGGGAGAAGAAGTGTCTGATGTGTCCCTGTTTGGCACCGTTGTCAAGCAGATCACAGGCTGGGCAAAGGCGACGTGCTGCATCGTAGCAGTGGATCTACTGGGGTGCAGCGTCGAAACCAAACCCAATCTCTTGAACGCGGCGCAACACTCAGTCCTCTGCTGGAACGAAGTGCTCGATCTAGCAGTGCCTAAAACGACTATGCAGACGGATGTTCCATCGGCGATCATGAAGGTGGCAGTTCGCGATGCCGCTGACTCGTCGATCGTCTTCGGCTCCTGCAATTGGATCGTTCCAAGGGAGCTGTTTGCCAGTGATGGGTCCCTCATCGCCAACTCTGGAGATATTGTCATTCCCATTCAGTTGCCTGTCGGACTGGACAAAAATCCAAAGAGCAAGACAAACGTTCCTCCACCGGAGCTTACATTTCAGCTCATCCGAACAGGAAGTCTAGCTGCTTCCGGAACTACCGACAAAGCTTGTCGCAAACGCGGTCTCTTCTACATCCAAGTAACTGGAGACGGCGACTCGAATCTCCAACACGCGAAGGCAGTTCTCGTTCCCGCTTCTCGAGTCGAGACGCTATCCCGGGCAAGCGATGTGTCGTGGGTTGAGCTGACCTCCTCAGAACGGAGAGTAGTGCCGTTGTATGCAGGCGCTGCTGTGGAAACGCAGAGCTTGCTCATTTCTAGCAACGACTCGAATCATCAGTCCGAGTCAGACGCGATGGCTGTGCTTGACGGCAGCCTGCTCATCTCAATCGTGAAGACCCCAGCAACCGAAACGTTCCACCGCCTCGTGGCTCGGTCGTCAAAGGGCGACAAAAGGGAACCAATTACGTGTCGACTGATGTACCTCGATGCAATGCAGGGCCAGCTTCAACTGCAGCTCGATTCTGTAAAGTGGGTAGCCAACCAAGGAAACTCTGAGAAGGCTCCCAGAACCTTTCGACTCGAGCTTCGACTGCTGAGTGGCGTCTTACAGCGGTGGGTGAGCTCGCCACTCGGATTCTGGAGTAAGAAGACAAACAATATCTCTTGGCGAGCGGGCAAGAACGAGATCGTGATCAGCTATGCAAATGCTGATGAGCAAATCGAGCCGGCCGTTCAACTCGTGCTCGTTCAGGTCAGCGACAACTGCGCATCGAAGAAAGAAGCCTTCGGCCAGATCACCGTGCTCACCGCGATTGTGTCGGGTGCTACTGGCGGCGACGCGTGGATACCAGGAACAGCCGAGCTGACGTTGATAGGTACGGAGACGGCCAAAGCAACCGTACAGCTATCCTTGCGTTTGCGATTTGTCCGGGAGGAGGTTTTGTTCGAGGAACTTGAGGCAAAGCTTGCCATCGAGCGAGAGAAGAAGGCGCTAGAACTGGCCGAGGGTACAGCGGTCCTCAAGAAGGCCTTTGCGGTCATGGGCGGCGACGAGCACACGTCAATATCCATTGCCAATTTCATGAAGCACGTGAAAAACGCAGCCAAGCATAGCGAAAGGAGTGACGACAATAGTGCGATGCGGGCGTTGGAGGTTTTGCAGCACGCGGCCGATATCGAGACCGACGGCGATTTGGATCGGCTGTTTGGCTCGATGGATGTCAATGGCGATGGCCAGATCTCGTGGGACGAGTACGTCGAGCACATGCAGAACATCCATGCGCTGGCTGATGCCGCTGCGATGCAAACCATTCAGCAAAAGGCGGAGGTGACGCGAAGCGTGCCGTATGAGCCGGCCATTTCTGAGCCTGAGCAAAGCGAAGACAGTGGCAACACCGTGGACGAGGATCGAGCTGGCGAAGGCCAAGACAACGATAGCGATTTGGACGACCACCGGATCGTCGATATGCCTGCGAAACCCATGCAGGCGGAGACCGGCACCCAAGGGATCCAGGATATTTACAGCGTATCGCCGCCGACCCGTGAAGTCGCCAGGGAAGGAGAAACGACTTCGAGAAAGACTTCGACAGAGCGGCTGCAGGTCTCCAAGTCGGTGGATCGCGTGACTGGCCTAAGTGAGCCGCCGTCAGCTGGAATGTTACAGGTAGTAACGAGAGAAGCGCGATCCAATAGTATTCAACTAACGGGCAAGCGGCACGAAGAACCGGCTCGAGCGAAGAAGAAGCTGCCGGTACTGAGCACAAATGTTCTTGACTGGAAAGTTGACGAAGTCGTCCAGTGGATGGAGCACGAGATGGAACTCAGCCAATACACTCAAGCAATTCAGCAGAACGCGATCAACGGAAAGCTTTTGCTAACGCTGAGTGACAAGGAGCTCGAGTCGGAGCTTGGCGTCACCGCTGTGCTTCACAAGCGCAAGATCACCAACCAGATTCGTGAATTTCAAGAACGATTTCAGTATCCACCACCTGAACCTCCTTTAACAGAACGGAGGCGACCGAGTTCCGGAATGAAGAGAGGGCCTACGACGATTGTGACACCAGCCACGGTCAGCGAGACACCTGCATTCATCAAGCGCGAACAACTTGTGTTCCAGGAGAAGCTGCGCGCCAAGCAAGCCGGTTCCGAGAACGCTACCCAAGAGAAAATGCTCGGTCAAAGCCGTTGTTTTCCAAGCACGACAAAGCTTGTAGACACGGAACCCAATGCCACACGATCTGCCAGTGCCGTAGCGAGTTGCACCTTGACCACGAACGCCAGCAACAACAGTGTCGAGACCAAGGAGAGCTATAGCGATGCCATGGCCGACATTTTCGAAGCGATCCATCCTGATTTACCGGCGATCCCAGCGTCCACATCGTCGAGTTTGCGCCAGACAACTTTACCTCAGCTTCCGCTAATCCAGGTCGGATCCGTTACCAACACGGACGAATTATTTGAGATCGTGCGGCAGCGGATCCACCAACTCAGTCAACTGCTGCTGCCCTTGGCAAACGAACGCAAAGAGACCTGGAGCGACTTTGGTGATGACCCTGACGACGACGATGGAGACCAGGTCGACGCACCGAGTGAGGAACAGACTGGACTGCATCTCGTTTTTGACGCCTTCCGTCGCCTGCGTCCGTCAGCATCAACGGAGCGAATATCGAGACTCAGATTTCAGGAAGGCATGGCAGATCTGTTGTCGATTGAAGTCTCGTGGCACCAGTTTGACTTGCTCTTCCGACGTCTCGATGTCGATGGCGACAGTGAACTGTGCTGGGATGAGTTCCACCACACCTTTACGCGAAGCCACATATCGTTCGAGAGGGAGGATCTCCTTGTGCTCCAGGACGCGCTCGTGGACTTTGCAATGGCCCGTTTAGACTCGCAGCAGTGGACACTCTCGGATATCTTCAAGGCCTTTGATCGAGACGGTGGCGGCTCGGTCTCGATCGCCGAGTTCGCGACGCTCGTGCGGTTCCTTTTTACGTCGTCGACCCAAGTCAAGCGGTTCCAGCAGCAGGCAAAGCACAAGATTTCCAAGCGTCACGTGTACTTACTCGTGTCGTGTCTCGACGTCTCAGCCGACCGCCGCATCAGCCACCAGGAGTTCCTTCGATTCTTCTTTATCGTCTGGTCCAGCAAACTCATGGAGGTCCAGGACCAGCTCATGGCGCTTGAGGCGGCGGCCCATCCACACGAAGACGATGACGAACTGCGTTCCAGCCTGCGGCAGACCAAGCGCACGCTGCGCCGCGCATTGCGAACGAACTTTTCCAGACCCTTCCGCGACGCGATGCGGTGTCTCGATGTCTCTGTGCCCGGTCCGTTCTCGGGGCTCCTCGCTCGGCTCCAGCTCACCACTGACGGCACAGCCCATGCCGATCCTCCGGCCATTCACGGGCAGCTACCTGTACCACAAGATGCTGCCCGTAATAGTCAGGATGGCTCGCTGCAAGTGTGGCAGGTGCTGCGTGGCATGACCGCACCACACAGCCGTCAAGACCCCCAGTCGCTCTCCCGGCTTCGAGCGTCACGCGAGCAGACCGCCCGCGAGGCGTCGCGGCTGCGGGTCCAGAAAGGCCGCAATGAAGTGCAGCGCACGCGCCTCACGCGGCATCGTGAGCCGACGCGCGCCGACGCCGTGCTGCAGACGCCGTCGCGCCACGTCACATTGGACCGGGACGCCACGTTGAAGTTCGACTTCCGACCGGGATAAATTGATGCGCTATCAAGTTTGGCAAAACTGTCAAAACGAATGTATCAGATCCCAAGATCCATGCGTTTTAACGCCGCGCCGCGCGACTGTCTCTCTCTGTGAAGAGCGCCCCAGTGGCTCATGCGAAAAGAGCCCCTCACCAGTTTTGAGAAAACCCTCGAGAACGCAATGCCACGAGCTACGACCACCAAGGCGGCCGAGCCGGGCGGGCTCCAGAAGGGCAACCTCACGCACCAGCAGCGGCTCGCGATCGTGCGCAAGAAAGACGAGGAGCCGCGGTGGACGCAGGAGGACCTCGCGCGCTGGGCCAAGAAGCAGTTCGGGCTGCTGCGGCAGCCGACGCAGTCGACCATCTCCAATATTCTCAAGGCGCGCGAGCGGCTCGAGACCATGACGACGTCGCTGAACGCCAAGAGCGTGCGGCCCGTCAAGCACCCGGAACTCGACGCGGCGCTGCTGCTGTGGCTGCGCGACCGGCAAAACTACCTGCAGCTCGCGACCATTGGAGACCTTGTGCGCGACAAGGCGCGGCACATGGCCCACGTGTTCCAGTACCGCGACGAGATGAGCTACTCGAATGGGTGGATGCGCAGCTTCCTGACGCGCCACGGCGTCGAGTTCCGCCGCAACCAAGTGGACGCGCGCGAGCGACAGAGCCTCGAAAGCGTGCGCGCGCTCGTGGCGGCGTACCCGCCTCAGGACGTGTTTACGTTCGTCACGACCAATCTCTGGTACCGGCTCGAGCCCAAGAAAGACGGTCACGCCAACCGGCGAGCGGCCGCAGTTACAGCGACGACGACGGACGAGGGGGAGACGCTACCGCCGGCGGAAGAGCCGGCGCTGGTCGTCGGTCTTGGCGCCAACATGGACGGCAGCGAGCGGTGGCCGCCCGTGATCGTGTCGCGCGTCAAGCAGCCGCCGAGCTTCCAGCAAAAGTCGGCGTTCCAGTGGCACTTTCTCGACTATTTCGTTAATGGCCGCGCGCAAATGACGTCGACGATCTTTGAGATCTGGCTCAAGCGGCTCAACCAGCGCATGGCGCTGTCCCACCGCCGCGTGCTGCTGGTCGTGGACAGCGCGCCGTCCCACGTGCAGCTCACGCTCTCGCACGTGCGCGTCGTCGTGGGCAACGACGAGAGCGAGCTAGCCGAGCCGCACGGACTGCGCGCGCTGGGCGCCGCGGTCGCGCTCGCGTTCAAGTGCTACTACCGCAAGCGCCAGCTCGCGTCGGCCGTGGACCGCGCCGAGGCTGGCGAGCCGCAGCGCTTTGCCGTGAGCCAGCTCAAGGCCATGCGCTGGATCGAGCAGGCGTGGAAGGAAGTGCCCGCGCCGCTTCTCGTCGACGCGTGGGCCCTGCTCCACGGGCCGGCCCCCGACAAGGACGTCGACGCGTCGCTCCACCACAAGCACGAGGTCCACGCGACACTGACGCACTTTCTCGAGCAGCTCGATGTGCCCGGGCGCGTCAAGTCGCAGGACGTCGCGCTACCGCGCGGCGAAGACGACGCGCCGCACTACATCTACGACGACGCGACGATCGTGCCGCTCGTGCTCGGCGCGATGGCCACCCACGTCGACGACGAGTGGGCCGGTGACGTCGTCGACGCGGCCGAGCTCGAGCTGCCGGCCGATGCCACGGGCGCCGCGTCCCACTTGCACCGTGCGCTGCTCACCAAGCTCGAGCAGCTCCGCGGCGTGATCCAGACCATCGACGAAGAGACGCCGCCGAGCGACGAGGTCGCGACCGTGCTGGCGTTTCTGCGCCGCCGCCAGGCCACGCTCCGCGCTGAGCTGCAGCGCGTCGCGCGCGAGTCGGGCTTCCACGCCCCCAGTGCCGCGACCACGACGACCGCCACGACTGAGGCCGTGCTCTTGTAATTAGATGGAAGATCACCGGATCCCTCTCCAAGTCGTTTGGATGCAGAAACGAGTTTAAGAGGGTTTCGTCGAATGAGGTTTTTTTAAGGGAAATGAAAAAAAACAGATTTTCTCACTGGACTGATGGAGGGGCTGTCGACATCGGACAAGAGAGAAAAAGTCGCGTCACGCATGGCGCCATCGCCAACTTCACCGCCGACGGCAACGACGCCCTTGGCGCCACCGTCGCATGACGCAGCGGCGCAGTATGCTGTGTCCGCCCCCGCTGTCACGGCGGCCTCTGTCCCAGCATCTGCTGGCTTGAAACGAAAAGCTACGGCGCCGCCGCCAGTGGCTGGCACGCGCAACAACGCGCAGCGCGGCCGCAGCTTCCTCAACCACCAGCAACGCCTAGAGATCATCAAGAAGAAAGATGAAGAGCCCAACTGGACTCAGGTCCAGCTTGCCCGCTGGGCGGCTGTGCACTTCGGGCTGCCAAAAGAACCGTCGCAGGCCACGATCGCCGTGCTGCTCAAGAAGCGCGACGAGCTCAAGGCCGCGACCGTGCGCCCGCAGACGCGCACGATCCGCTCGCCGAGGCACCCGCAGTTGGAGGACGCGCTGCTGCTCTGGGTGCGCCACCTGCAAAGCAAGAAGGTGGCGTTCACGGGCGAAAACATTCGCCTCAAGGCCGCCGCGCTCGCGACGCACTTGGGGCTCACGACGACGCTCAACTTCTCGACCGGATGGATGTCGGGCTTTGTGAGCCGCCACAACTTGGTGCTCGCGCGTGCCCACAAGAAGAAGCAGACCGACAACGACGACGAGCCGGCGCGTGCCACTATCAAGCACTACGAGCCGCGCAACGTGTTTGCGTTGTACGAGACGGCGCTGGTGTTCAACGATCTGCCGTTCGATGGTGACCACGACGCCCACGCGGGGCCGAACCGCGACCGCGTCTGCGTCGGACTGGCGGTCAATGCGGACGCCAGTGAAAAGCTCGCGCCGCTGGTCGTGACGTCGTGCCGTCGCCGCAAAAAGCTCGGTGGCGTGGCCGACACGTTCTATAATGTGGACAGCAACATGACGGCGCGCATCTTCGAGCAGTGGCTCTACAAGCTCAACCAGCGCATGGCCGCGGCGCATCGCAAGATTGTCTTGGTCGTGAACGCCGAGCCGTCGCATTTCCCCATCCAGCTCACGCACGTGCAGCTGGTCGTGTTGCCCAGTGCGGCGCCCGTGCTGCTGCACCCGTTGGAGGGCAGCGTCGCCAAGTGCTTCAAGGCCTTGTACCGCAAGACCCACTTGAGCTTTGCCGTGGACCAAGCCGAAGACGGTCGCGCGTCGCGGGTCTTGGACGTCAGTCTCTCCAGGGCACTCATCTGGATCAAACAGGCATGGCTTGACGTGCCGGTGGATCTCATTCGAAGTGGCTGGACGCGCACGGGGTTGATCGCGGCGGCGCGTGACGAGGTGGCGAGTCCGTCGGGCGAGATCCCTCCCGAGGTCGTGCAATCGCTGGTCGTGAGTCTGTCGCAGCTGCAGCTTCTCGAGAGTATGCCCATGGAAACGCTGCTCAGTTGCGAGAGCGAGGACGACCCGCACTACGTTTATGATGACGCGACGGTCGTTCGCGTCGTCGCCGGTGGAGGACCCGAGCGAGACGGAGACGACGACGGCGAGGCCGAGCCGGACGATGAAGAGGACGGCGCCGACGAACGACGCGCTGGTCTCGCGAGCGACAACACGCCGTTCCCCTCGCAAACTAACACGCACGTGCTGGAGACAGACCCGACGACTGACGAGTTGCTGGCCAACTACCGCGGCGTCATTTGGTCGCTGGACGCCGAGCCCGAGCGCACGGACGACCACAACACGGCGCTGCGGTTCCTCCGGCAAAAGCAGGCGGCGCTGCGCGTCCAGCAGCAGCAGCAGAGTCGGTCAGCAGAGAACGCCACGCCCATGGAGACCGCGGAGCCACGGGCCGAAGCCGCGGAGCTATAGTCGAACCAGATCCCATCTCGCTTCCATTTTCGTCCACGTCACCCTTGCGCCGTTTCCCAAGCTTCAAGGTTGAGCGAAACGGCATCTTCGCATGTTGGTTTGAGTATGCGGAGAATGTTGGGAAGTTCTCGAAGGAATAGCACGGGAAGCTTTGAGATTGCGCGATGGGTTCGTTTCCCTTTCGGGGGCAGGGGGTTCATGCAGGCATGTCCTGCGTTTCCCTTTCGAGAGTGATGGTCAGGCTGAGTTGGCACCTCCCTCGAACTTGAAGTTTGTATGTGGCCAAAACCTCACAGAGGAAAAGAAGCCGCAACCCCCAGCCCTTGCGAGAAAAACCTGGCCTCGTATCGCAGAGGAACAAGATCCTTCCTTCACCGTTTGAGTGAAATGTTCTCCGCATATTGGATACTAGATAGCAGACATACATTTCATCTGCAGCTAAGCTTGTTGTATACTTCCCAACCCATCAGACTCCGTGCGCCTTTTCCCCTTCTTCGAGGTTGCCCCCATGCTCAGCTTCTCTCTCATTTCCGCATTTGCGTTGCCACCGCCACTCGCACAGAAGCCCCAACAACCAACTCGCCAACAAACCAACATCCAACGATGCAGATCTTCGTCAAGACGCTCACCGGCAAGACGATCACGCTGGATGTCGAGCCGTCTGACTCCATCGACAACGTCAAGCAGAAGATTCAGGACAAGGAAGGCATCCCGCCTGACCAGCAGCGCCTGATCTTCGCGGGCAAGCAGCTCGAGGACGGCCGCACGCTCTCGGACTACAACATCCAGAAGGAGTCGACGCTCCACCTGGTGCTCCGCCTTCGTGGTGGTAACTAGACGACCCGCTCGTCGGTGCCAACCGGAAGTAGGTTGAGCCTCATTAATCTCTGAATGTAATTGTCCATCCCAACATCATGTGTGTTTTGTGGCTTTCTGTCTTGTTTCGTTGTGTAGCAAGATCGGCTCACGATCAGACATCCAATCGCGTGCGGGATCGGGTGGACAGAGAGGCCGTCAACTCACGCCGCGTCTAATGTTAGCACTCGCCACTGTCGGCGGTTGCGCCGGCCGTTCGGTGGAACAGCACTTTCTCAACCGCCCCCGTGACAATGGACGACGAGGGCGATGCGCTCACAGAGAAGGAATGGCGCGAGATGCGGCGCCGCATGCCGTCGCTCCAGTTTGAGCCCGTGCCCGAGACGCCCGCGCTGCTGCCGCGCTCGTTCTACGGCAATGACGACGGCGCGGATGAGGACGAGAGGGAAGACGAAGACAACGATTCCGACGCGTCGCCTTTCTTCCATGTGGCCGCTGAGGACTTGCGGGCGGACCACGCGGAATGCTCCGTGCCGTCGCCAGTGGTCGACGCGTCGTCGGCTGCCTCGTTGGATGCGTCACTGGCGTGGTCTCAAGACGATCGCCAGAAAGAGGAGCCGGTCTCGCGTGCTGCCTCCGATACCCGTAGCGAGACCCCGCCACGGTCCGTTACGCCGCCGCGCAAGGCCGTCTTCCCACTGACGGCGGCAACGCTCGAGTCGTCCAAGCGGCGATCAATCAAGTCACCGTCTCAGATCCCGCGCCGCTCAGAAGTCGCCACCTCACAAGACGGAGACTCGTCGGTCTCGATAGCTAGTCCTCCTCCGCCACCAGTGGATCTCGCTGACCTCGACTCAGCCATCGCGAACGCACAAGAGCAGCTACGAGTGACCATCTTGAGCGCCGTGCGAGAGTCCACGACGCGCCATGAGCGCGAGGCGACGCTCGAGCGGCGCAAGCTCGAGGCCGCCCACGCAAACCAACTCGCGCTGCTGCAAAGCCAGCTCGACGAACTGCAGACACAGACCCTAGCGCAGCAGCACCAGGCACACGACGCGACGCAGGCGCTTGAACGAGCCACCACGCTCATGGTCAAGTGGAAGCAACAAGAGGTAGGGGGTGTGGCCTTTATATGTGCAATCAGACGAGTATAATAACTGTTAGTGTGATGATAGCGAGATCGATGGCGCTCGCCGCACTCGATGCAGGCATGTTTCCAGGCGTGGAAGAAGGCGTGGCAGCACAGGACGCTTGAGCGATGGCAGCAACATGTCGCGGATCAATTTCAGAAGACACGGGCTCAGCAGAGTGTGTTGCAGCAGTGGAAGCTCCGGGCCCAACAGAATCTGTATGAGACGAAATTACAGACACAGCGAGACGACCACTCGCGATCGATCGAGAAGCTCAAGCAGGACTATGGGCAGAAAGTTCAGGAGCTGCAACGAGAGCTTGAGACAGCACAAGCGAATGCCGCGGTCGCACAAGACGGCCGCCAGCAGCTCGAGGGCGATTTGCGCCAAGTGTTTTTGCGGGGCGTGTCGGCCATGAACATTGAGGCGCTCACGCTTTTCAAAACAAACCATCAGCAGCGCCACGCACGGATTCATGAGAGTGGAGCTCAGCAGCAGCCACACGTAGATCAGCAGCAACGGCAGGAACAAGGTCGCCGTGATGACTGTGACGACGAGGCCGCCGGTTCAACGCGGTCTTTGATGGGTGGAGAAAGCTCTGGAGAACTGCCATCCGAAGAGCGCATGATCCCCATCAAGCTCCCAGCTGAAGCGGGCCATGCTCCTCGTGTGTCGCTCTCCTCATTGTTTCCGAGTGCAGGACCGACAGCCCACGGCATCATGGTTTACGAAGCCATGTCTTCAGTACCGGTGCCGAGCAACTTACCCCATGGCGCCATGCCTTCCTCTGCCGTCGCCAACCAGCTTCTCAAGCACGCTGGATCGGCAGAATTCGTACTGTCATCAGCTGAAAGCAAAACACATCCATCTCCGCCTCCACCAACTGCTGCGGTCCACGGTCTCCGCAGCGCGGAGCTCGTCGAAGCCCACCAACGCCTGCTCCACGCGACCGCGGCTCATCAGCCTTCGGCCACTTCTAACCACGCGTCAGCCAAGTCGCTCACTGGACGGAACCTCTCACCAGCTCGGCAGCGGTTGAAAGTGCACAACTCCATGAGCTTTAACGTCGAGATGGAGTTGGTGCGCAGCTCCGTGGCAACCGCTGCCACGTTGAACGCGCGGTACCCGGTCGTGACGGCTGCGTCCTCAAACTTCCGACGTGCTGGAAGTCTCCATGGCCCGTCCCTTTCGGCCTCCGTAGCAACGCGACGCGCATCGTCGTTCTCGTCGCCGACCACGAGCCAGCGTCGACCATCGCATTCGTGAGGGACAAGTCTGTACCCATTTGGAAGGAGTGTATCCATTTTCAAACACGAGTGTGATGATGTATGGAATTAGACATGATGACAAAAATGGCTTTCTCGGACTCAGACTTCTCTGCTTGTCTCTAGCTGCGCAGCAGTCCCCCAACAGTGGCCAGAGCTGCTCTCATGTTGACTCGCCCCATGTCCGCATCGTGGACCCGGCCGACGCCAGCCGCCTCCAGCCCCGCGCCGCCACGACAACCTTTAGTTCCTTTCGAGGAAGACGGCGACGAAGCCAGCGTCAGCGACGACGTCGATATTGAAGAAGACGACGAAGATGATGATGAGGTCAATAGACTACTGATGCAAGGGTGGGGCCTTATCTTGAGTTGTCGTGGACTCATGCGTCGTGTGGTGCCCACTTCACAGATCGATCTCGACTCGTACGAGGCGTACCTCGCCGAGATTCAAAAGTGCGTCCACGCGATATCGCTCCCTACAGCTTCTGCGTAAGACTCGCAAGCTAGATATTCACCCATGTTATTGCTCTTTTCTGCTGCCGTAGAAAAGCTGCAGCGCGTCCACTGTCGGCGCGCGCGCTGCGGCCGTACCCGTCCGAGTCGCCGGCATTCTACATGGTCACGACCGACAATCCTGTCGGACCACTCGGAGCCACCAGCACTCCGCAGCCACCACCACCAAACTCGAACAGGCCGCAGCGTATGCCGACTCGCCCAGCGAGCGCAAGATCCCGGCTACACTCGGGCGATGACGCTCACCAAGGCGCTTCTGTGTCGGTCCCCCGTGCCCCTCTGACCGCACGGCCTACATCAGCCTCTAGTAGTGGACAGGGACGGCGCAAGCGGCAGCACCCTGTCACGAATGACGAACCACTGAGTGCCCACATCCGCGCTGCGTACAGTAATGTTGCACCTCACGCAAGAAGAGGAGGAAGAGGCGGAGGGGGCGGTGCGCCGCTTTCTTCCCACACGGCGTCCTCGGTGGTGCAGCGCCGACTGCGCGTGTTCCAAGACGCCGACCTGCAGCACGAGTACCACCGCCTCGTCGACGTCGTGGCCGACTTGCGCACAGTCGTGCAACATGAACAGGCGCAGCGCACCAAGGCCATGGCCCGTGTGCGGCGTCTCGAAGAGATCGTCTCACTCAAGGACAAGAAAATCGACGCGCTTCTCCACGGGCTCGGCTCAAGCTTTGGTGGAGACGCTGTGGTCGCGAGTCACCAGCGAGAGATGGCGCAGCGCGAGCGCCAGCACCACGCACTCATGCAAAAGCTGCGCCAGAAGCTGGCCCAGCAGACCCAGCTCGTCGCGTCATACGAAGAGGCTACGCAGGCGCTGCGCACAAGCGTTCGGAGCACACGTGTGCTTGAGATGGAGCACGAGATAGAGCAGCTCCAGCTCGAACACGGCGCGCTCCACGAGGCGCTGGTCGCGCAGAGCGAAGAGCTCCAATTCTACTCGCAACAGCTCGCCGAGGCGAAAGCCGTGGATGTGCACCTCCGCACGCAGCTCGCAAGAGCCCACCAAGAGCTCCAGCGTAGCGACCACGAGCGCCATAAGCTCGAGCACGAGACACTGCTTCTCAGGGCCACAGTCGAGCAGCTCGAACACAAGAAGCGAGTGCACGATCATGCAGTGGTGGGGTCCCCCGCTGGGAGGTCGGCGAGGACAACTCCACGCAAGAGCCCGATAATGGCCAAGTCACCACGGGTTGCCGCGTCCTCCTCTTTGCTGGCGGAAGCAATGGCGGAGATGCGAACACTGAGAGAAGGGGCTGAGAATGTGGCTGCCTCGCCCGTGAGGCAGAGACGACCGACACCCATGCCGCCACGGTTCAGTCGACCACCATCTCCATTGGCCAATGATGCGGAGTGCAACGAAGAGGGTCGAGTTGCAACGCAACCGACACTGCAGAGCACTGAAGAGAAGGATGAGGGTTTGGAGACGAAAACTCGGGGCGAAGGAGAGGGTCTAGGAGAGAAGCGAGTGCGATGGCGTGGGGATGAAGCGAACGGTAATGACGCCGATAGTGTCCCCGGGGAGCATGTGGGGGAGGACGACGACGACGATGAGCGGAGGCGACAAGACAAGAATCGAGGCAAGGGAGCAACAGAGACCAGTCCTTTGAGCGGTGGCAAGCGAATAGAGCGAGAGTTGGAGATCGAAACCGAGCGGAGTGGGACGATCGAGAGGCCCGAAGTGCCTTCAGAGGTGGTGCGGCGAGCTGGGCAACCCAAAGAGGATAAAGAAGGAGGAGAGGACCAAGAGAACAGGGAAGAAGACGTGGATGTTGGCCAGAATGTAGTTACAAAGCTGTCCGTCCCTGACACAGCGGCTTTCCACGCTTCCGCTGTGCACGAGACCGCTGGCTCGTCCCCCGGGTCTCCTTCTCTCTCGACCCGACAGGACGCAGCTGCCATGGCAGCTCAAGCGGCGACTCCAGAGAAACCAAACGGAGGAGAGGAGAACGGAGCGCCGTCGTCCCGTACGGGTGAAGGCTCCTACGACTCGGACTTCAGCGACAGCGAAAGCGTGTGATATGCAATAGAGGATTTTATGCTGTCCGCCTATCTCGACACCCTACACATTATTTCTTTCTCCACTCCTCTCCCCTCCTCTGTTCTCTTCTCGCAAACACGTATTGCACTCTACGCCCCTCCTCTCCGCTCACATTCGTCGCCGATTCCTCTTGAACGTGACGTGCACGGGGGCGGCAAACTCGAGCTTGGCATCCAAGTTTGCTGCGCGCCGGCGCTCACTAGAATGGCCCGTCTCCTCCTCCTCCGCTCCTCCATCGTGCCGCCTCCGTCCAAACAGCTTCTTCAAAAACCCACGCTTCTGCGGCGTTGTCCCCTCCGCTCCTCCTCTCGCTTCGTCCGCGTGTAGGATCTCCTCTGCGTGGTGGCTGTGTTGGTTGTTGGATGTTGGTTTGTTGGAAGTTGGTTTGTTGGTCGCTTCCCTTCCAGCGCGGTGTTGGATATAATCCAGGTACAACTCGCGTTCCTCGGAATTGAACAACTGCGAATAGTACGCAAACAGTGCGTCACTGCGCGCGCTCGCCTTGGCGTCACTCTCAACGTGCTGGCGCGGCTGTAGCCTGACCAACAGTGCATGGCTCGTTGGAAATCCCACGATCTTGGGTGCGTCCGGGTCACCGCCAAGCGCCAACCGCGCCGATACGCGTCGCCTATGCGAGTTAGATGCGCTGGAGCTCGCTGACGACGCTGACGTGGCGCTGGAGACGGATTCGCGCGAGGTCGGCGCCTTGAGCGGTGCGTGCTTGGCGTTGAATATCGCTTCAAACGCGGCGTGGAGCCGCAGCAGCGCCTTGAACGTGCCGCTAAAGCCCAGCCGCGTGTGGCTCTCGCGTGGAGAGCCGACCACGAGCTCCACATAGTACCGCACGCGCGCGTTGCTCTGCTTGCGCGCCATCTTGACGTCGGTGATGTGGCGCTCTTCCTTGTGGGCCGTCACGTCGACACCTACTACGGTCGCCGCCGCTCGCCGCATTTGGTTTGTCGGCGCCATTTTCGTTCCGTTGGTTTTGTTGGTATGTTGGTTGTTGGCGTTCCTCGCTTCGTTGGCTGAGCTTCTTCGCAAATGGCTTACGCGCGTCGCGTTCGTTGGGATTTGGCGGAATCGCAGAGATGCTGCAACCAACTTTTCTGGACACGATAAATTTCCATTGGCCACAAGAAGATTATACCTACTCTCATTGGCTGAAATAGAGCGCTTCAACTCGTTGTCTGTTTTATTACTTACTTCAAGATGTGGTGACACTGTATTTTACTGAAGTCGTTGAACACGCTGACTGTGAGAATCACAGTGATTGCGATTATTTCGCTTTCCTCCTGAGACAAGTCGCGTAATTTTCATCCCCGATGGACAGCAATCCGTCCAATCAGTCCAACATAGACCATCACTCCCAATCTTTCCAAATGGGTCAATTCGTATCGTCACTTGTCTCGAGCTCCTCTTCGTCCGCCGGCTCTTCCTCCTCCACATCGTGGGCAGGAACGACATCCACCTGCACAGACACACGCGTCAGTCTCGCGGCAACTCTCACAGGCAGCAATAGGCTCCCTCACCAGCCAGTGGCCCGATTTCGCCACGCACTGGGCCAGCACGGCGTCGCCTTCAATGCACGCTGGATCGACCTCCAGTGTCTTCGTAGTCTCGGACGGCGGGTGCAGGAATCCACTCAACGCGACCGTCGCGTCGCTGCTCGTGGACGGCGTCTCCGAAGCCGTCTGCTGCTGTTGTTGCTGCTGCTTGTCGTCGACGACGTGGGTCGACAGATTCACCTTCTTCATTTGCTGCTCGTAGATCATGCGCTCCATCGTGCCCGTGCTCACGAGGCGATACACGTGCACATTCTTGGCCTGGCCGATACGGTGCGACCGACACATTGCCTATCGAATGAATCAAAAAGCCCAATTCCGTCAGACACCTGGGACGTGTGACCAAGTGTACCCATTTCGACAACGGCTTTTCGTACCTGGTGGTCGTTGGACGGGTTCCAGCTCACGTCAAACAAAACGAGACGATTCGCGGCATGCAAGTTGATTCCTTCGGCCCCCGCGCGCGTGGACACGAGCAGTAGCTGGACTGCACTCGTCGGCGAGCTGAACGCGTGGATGTATTCCATACGCTTGGCGCCAGTCGTGCTGCCGTCAATCTGGAGAAACCACTGCTTGTGGGCGTCGCTCTCACCGCCCATGGAGGTCGTCCCATTGTTCTTGTTACTCGCGTCGCTCTTGCCTCCGCCATTCGCACTTTTCTTGCGGAGAATGCCTGCCGGGTCGCGACGCGCCGACGGCTGCAGCTTGCGACGGGATGGCTTTGCGGGTTGATTGACGAGCTTGCGCTTGGCCGAGACGCCCAGCGGATTGAACGAACTCGCATGCAAAAAGGCGGTAATCACCTTGAGCGTCGGCACACTCTGTGAGAAGACGACGACCTTGTCGCCCACAGCAAAACTCTCTTCGATGATGCGCATAAGCACCGCCATCTTGCCGCTATTCTCGAGCACCATCGACTGATACGAGAGTGCGTCCGGCGAGTCTTGAGACTCGTTCACCGTCGGCGACTCGGAGCGTGGGAGCTTGCGACGCCGTGGTCCGCTGGTGCTGGGTCCGCCCATGATCGTTGCGCGTGCCCACTCGTAGGACCGTTGGCGATCCAACGCCTTTTGGCGACGCTTGCGGTCTCGGTCAATGGCGTTCTGGCGTCGCTCTTGAAGCTTCTCCTCCGACTCCCACGCCCACCCAACGCTCTCGTCCTCGGCACCGGGCGATGCCTCCACGTCTTCGTCGTCATTCACGAGGTCGTTTTCGTCGAGCGAGAGCTTTTCGTGGATAATATCCGGGTGGTTCATGACCTGCAGCAGCGCCGCGTACGCCGTCAGCAGATCGGCCGTGGCCTTGCCCGCCCCAACTTCACTGTACAAATTCAGGAAGTCGACATAGAGCTGGTGCTGCAACGGCGAGAGCTTGCAGTACAGGATCCACTCGCTTTTCGGTGGGAGCTGCTTCTTGAGCAGCGTCTGGCCACGGCGCAGCACAACGCCCTTGAGCTTGTGGATTAGTTCCTTGGCGCGTGCGTGGTCGCCCTCGACGATGGGGCGCTCGTAGCGAGCTCGAAACGCGTCGTATGTGCCCAGGAAACTCTCGCGTGCGAAATTGACCATACACCAATACTCGGCCAGTGAGTTCTACATACAGAGGAATATTAGGAACCTATAAGTGCCAGCCTTCATCGAGACGAAACCGTACCTGGACAGGGTACCCCGTGAGCACGAGCCGGCGCTTGGACTGGATCTTGGCCACGCTTTGACACAGCAGCGATGTCGGGTCCTTAAGGCGGTGGCCTTCGTCCAGCACAACGAGGTCGGCGCCGGGGGCACACAAGAGGCGATGAAACTCCTTGGCCGACTTCTGGAGCTTGGTGGTCGCCGCGTGCGTGACCTCCATGGTCGCCGAGCTCACGCGCGAGCACACTTGAATGTTGGCGTCGCGGTCCAGCGACGTCAGCATGGTCGACGCCATGGTGGGATTCAGAAGACTGCGGTACATTTCGTACCCCATGAGTAGCACGCCGCCGTCGCGCTTCCACTTTTGCAGCACGCGTACGCGCGACGCCGTCGTGCCCTTACCAGCGGTCGCATCAAACGCCAGCACGGGCAGCCGCGCAAGTGACTCGGCGCTCAGCCACTTCTTAAACTCGGACTGCCAGTTGGGGATACAGATTGCTGGACACAAGACCATCGTGGACGGCGGCGCATGGGGGGAAGTACTCTCGGCATTCTCCGCTTCGCCATCAGCCTCTTCTGCATTGTCAATCGTCTGCCGGCGCAGCAACTCATCGGTCATGAATGAATAGATAACTGCGATTACCTGGAGCGTCTTGCCGAGCCCCATGTAGTCGGCGAGGATGCAGCCCTGGTTGGCCGCGGCGTTCTCGTAGAGGAACCGCACGCCGTGGAGCTGGTGCGGCCGCAACTGGCGCTTGAGCTCACGCGCGATCCACACGTCGCGGTGGGAATCGGGCGACAGCGGGTCGCACGTTGGCGTCAGTCGCACGCGGCCAATCGCGTCCTGCTCCTCGTGAGCGTCGTCCGGGAAGGCGTCGGTCGCAGACGGACTCACTGCCGACGCGGCGTCGCCGGTGTCGATCGCCTCCGTCTCAACCTCGTCATCGCCCGGACAGATGCACGGCAGAAACATACAGCTCAGGCATTGCGTTGTCGCGTTCGCGGCCACGAGGCGGCGCAGGCGCGACGCCGCGGGCGACGACGCCCAGGCCGGTTCCACGCTGCCGATGTCGAGGTCTAGGACGTCGTCGTCGCCGCCCATGACGCAGATGCACGGCAGCAAGCCACAGGAGCAGGTGGTCGTGTCCATGGGGAGAAGGGAGAGTGGGGACAGCGGTGGAGAGCGACGGGGGACGGAAGGATACGAGAAATGGGGAAGCTTCCATCCATTCCCATTTACCCAGGAGACACTCGCCAAAGAGGAGAGTGGTGGTCCCTGTGCCACACCACGTGTACACAATCTGTAATTTATCATGGGCGGGTTGAGAAACATTGGAAATTTAACGGTCAGATAAAATGGATGCCAAACAACAAGAAAATTCTGCCGGGGTCATGCCAGAATGGGGCCAGCGTGTTATGCGTCGCGCTACGAGCGGCAGTGCAACCCAATTCGTTACCGCGCACTACCGAGGTCCGAGTCGGACGGTTCGACCACCCACGAAAAGACACTTGTGGCAGAGTTAAACTCAGAGCACAGCGACTGCTGGTGAGTGCGATCCTGCTACCAGCAGGTCTTTCGTTCCAAGTCCTCGGCACTAGGCGAGCTGCTACCATCGTTGGAACACTACGCAAAGTCGCTGTGGAGGTGAACTGTAGGCGATTTGGAACCGAACGTCGGGGGTCATGGACCATTAGGTCGTGATTCTCAAGCGACCGCACTGATCATAACGCGAGGGGATCTTCTCGCCGATATGGTAAGGCATCGAATCAAGATATCGACTTCAAGAGGTTATTTGGTGAAGTTTGTAGGTCAACTTGTCCGGTGGGATTTCACGAGCTATCATGATGGAGAGATATGAGTCTGTGACGACCAGCTTCGAGGACGTTTACTCGCATCCGTGTATGAGCTCCTGTTTTGTGATTGGCCGATAACCCTGAAGAGCGATGTTCTACACGCAGAAACCCGGGGTACATTTGCGCATCCGGCAGAAACGATATACTTGTGTGATGAGAGGAACTCAATACGTGCCTTCTGGCGCGCGATCGGTTTTTAATCCTCTTGCAGTATCTAGGGTTGCTGCTGAGCTGACTGTCGTGAAGACAGCTGCTGCTATTTTACGTTCCCTTTTTGATCCTCAAGCTCAGCCACCTGTCACACGCAAAGACCTGCGAGCGCTCGTCCCGCATTCGATCCACAGCCCATAGCCAAGCCGTCTGCTGCACGAGCGGTCACGATTGCGCCTCCCTCGGATTCTCGAGCCGCGGGTCAGCGTGTGTTATCTCGCAGTGAATATGTAGCTGCGCCTGGGACAATCGTTCCGCCGCGTGGAGCCACAAGTCAGCGCAATGCTGTATCGAGAAAGCAATCGATGGGACAGCGGAACCCTACGGTGAATAGCGATGACGAGGCTAGCACAACGGCAACAGCGACGGGCTGGCTCGGGGGCTTGTGCGACACCAGTTGCATCCAGCTCAGCTGAGGTGACCACGTCCATGCGCACGCCCTCTGCTTACACTGGTTGGGCCAAGAATGCGAGGATGAAGCTCTATACCGCGCCGGGTGCTCTCTTCAACTGTGAGGGTCTCATCATCAAGCATCCGATGGCACGGAAGTCGATAATAGCGAGACCATCGAGTACTTCTGCAAGTGGTATATTCGTCGCCACAAACCAACAAACAATTTACAAGGACAGGAGGTGCTCGACACTACCTGGACTGTATTCTCCGTAGTAAGCAGCAAGCATCATCGAAAACGCGAAGGTGCAATAAGCGATTTTTTTTCGTCGGCGAAGAAACAAAGAAAATAAATACTATTGTACAAGATTGTCTTCACTTCCACCCATGCGTCCCAACATGATGAGACCGTAATCCTGCCGCGGTTGAGAGCTTGCTGGTGGCGATTATAATACCAATTGGTACTCTTTCAACACTAACTGTCTCTTGGACTCTATCAAACGCGAGTAAACAAGGTCCACAGACGGTATACTAGATGCCCATTCCCCCCGTGCCATACGAGCACTTCTGGCTTGGGTAAAAGAGTGATGATTGTACGACTCCAACCAGGCCGTTATTGGCCTCAATGCAAACGGGGGCCACCCAAATACTGTCGTGGAGCTTGTAGAGCACGATCGAGCAGAGCTCACACGCTAGTCGGGATGGTCGGGGCAATCGAGAATACAGTGAAGGATCGTATCACTCGCTCTAGTGGCACCCACATCAGTATGCATGCGGTGAGGATGACGTGA
>JAADXL010000380.1:0-30338 GCA_023337755.1 Pythium aristosporum
CGTTGTCGATGGTTGCGACGCTTGCGCACACTGCTCACGGCGCGCTGCTCGGCCACACTGGCACTGTGCCCAGCTCGTACATGCAGGGCAAATCGGGCGGCGGTGGTGGCCATGGGCATTAGATGTTGCTGGGGTTTCCTTTCCAGAGGAAGAAAGATGAACCAGTGCCGTGTGTGGTAGGTAGTACGCGTATAGTGTTGTTATAGATTGGTATCTCCTCTATAGTAAACTATGTGTTCTGTTTGTTTCTGCCGTGTGTGGGTACCTATGAAGGCCACTCGATCGCAGTAGCCAGAATGGTGGATCATTGCAAAACCTCATTCTTTCTCCATTATGTTTTTTTACAATACATGAAGCGCTCAAATCGCAAACTTCAAAATAAACTAGTGATCCCTTCACCAATACGATTCGCAGAGGCTGCTGGCTGCTAGACTTGGACTCAGCGGCGGCTTGTCGTCTTCCAGGACTGTAGAGTGGTTTCGCTGCGGCGAGCTTTGCTGGGAGGCATCGGAAGACAACGCATCGACCGTGGACTTCGCCTCGCCCTCGCTGTTGCTCGAGTGGACTGGCTCATCAGATGGCGCTGGTACTGGCCAGAAGAAGGCATACAGCGCCGCGGATAGAGTCGTCGGATTCGTCGCCATGGGTGTGGGGAGTATGGGGAAGTGCGGCGAGCGAAGGAATGCGCGGACGGCGCTTGTTTCTCTCTGGGGAATTTCACGTTGTGGGTGGCGAGTCACACGGAGCAGACCCACTCGGACCCATTGGACTGTACTGGGTGCTGCTGCGAGAATCCAGATGAGTCAAGCTCATGTGGCCGGACCAAGACAGGCTCTGTCACGGCTCAGTCGAAGTGCCCGGTGTGACAGCGCAAAAAGCCAGTCCAAGTGATTACGATTGGCTAATAATACTTTTCAACTGCATTGATTGGATGAAATTAGTTCATGGGTGCCACTGAGATCCATCCCACAGCATCTCATCTCTGCCAAGAGGGGGACTCGCCGTCAGAACGTCGACAAGGGAGACGTATCCCCTGGAAAGAAGCTTTGGATTGTGTGGGGGTGAGGGTGCACAATGCGAATCTTCCGTGGAAATCGATCAGTTAGTCCAGAGGAGATGGAGCACTGCGTCTCCCCATCCGGATACTGTATCGTTGGAGACGGAGGAGACCGCAGAGGCTACATTAATACTGAAAGCGAGCTTCTGGGAACGTCATGATATTTCTTCTGAACTGGACTGCTACGGTATTGTGTACGGATTTAGTGTGGGTATCTCTCGCCCATGCCTGGTCGTTACCGCAGGGATGCGAGAAGCTGCGTAGCGGTCACCAATACGCCATGCAATGGCTCGAAGCCGCAACACTGGGACTAACAACAACAACACTGGCAGGTGACTCCGACGGATGAGGCTCTGCTATTGAAGACGCCAAAGGGGGAGACGAGGTGTTTGCAGAGAAGAGCGCGACTAGTGCGGCCTTGATCGCCGTCGCTGGCGAGCAGTCGTTTACAGTCGGGAACATGGTTGTGTGTAGGGTCCGTCAGAAAGCGAAATGAAGAGGTGAGAAAAAAGCCCCAGAAATCGCACGATATACAGTACGCTTCCATTGTGAGACCACGGGACATGCCATATTGGCAAACAGGACCAGTCCTCGCAAGCTGCTCTGAATCGCCCGGCTCATTCACAATGCTCGCTCACGATGGCTACATTAGGAATGGTACCACATGACTGGCACAAAGCAATGTGGACCACACCATGTGGTACGCTTGACCGCTGATTAACTTCAAGGCGACGTGGTTGTTAATGATTGGCTCTTCAGTCACGGCGCGTCACTAATTTAGAATGTTGGTGATTTGGAAAGCGGAATGATGGTAAAGTTTGGATGATATTGGATCTCCATCTTCCAGCGTGTCCCCTTGAGAGGTCGCGGGGCCGACCGCCTTCTCCTCCGCTTTCGTTGGTGCCTCCTGCAGCCAAGGCCGTTCGTCGACACGGTTTCAGGATCCAAAATCCAACGGCTCATTTTCGAACTCGCCCGACGCCCCAAACATTCGAAAAAGAACATTCGCCACCAATGGTCGCTGCCACCCCCACCGCCTCATCGACGCCGATGGACCGCGCGGCGCTCGTGTTTCTCGCTCGCCTCACGGAGCAAGCGGAGCGCTACGACGAGATGCTCGCGCACACGACCAAGCTCGCGACGGCCTTTGACGACGAGTTCACGGTCGAGGAGCGCAACCTCTGGGCCGTGGCCTGCAAGAACGTGGTCGGCGCCAAGCGCGCGGCCTGGCGCGTGGTGTCGTCCATCGAGGACAAGACGACCGACCCCGAGGACGCCAAGCGCACGGCGCAGTTCCGTGAGACCATTGAGCAGGAGATCATTGTGATCTGCAACCAAGTGGTCGAGATGACCGAGAAGACTCTGCTGCCCCAGACGACGTCGGACGAAGGCCGCGTGTTTCTCATCAAGACGCTTGGAGACTACTACCGCTACCTCGGCGAAGTGCAAGTAGGCGCGGTCCGCGAGGCGACTGTCAAGAAGAGCGAAGATGCGTACGTGCGTGCCATGACACTTGCCATGGCCGAGATGACGCCGACGCACCCGATCCGCCTCGGGCTCGCGCTCAACTTCTCCGTCTTTTACTATGAGATGGCCAACTCGCCCGACCGCGCGTGTCAGCTCGCCAAGCAGGCGTTTGACGATGCGATCGCCGAGCTCGACACGCTCACGGAGGACTCGTACAAGGACTCAACGCTCGTGATGCAGTTGCTCCGCGACAACCTCACGCTCTGGACCATGGACAACGACGAGAGCAGCCAGTAGATGGCGCTGAGGAGAGGAGCTCTCCTCTTTGCTTCTTCATCCGCCGCCTCGTGGTATCGTAGGGTTTTATTTCTCTAGTTTCTGTTCGGTGCACCGCGTTTGGATGCGAGTGCTGTCTCGCCCTGGCCTTCGGGTTGGGCCGCTTGGGACGGTCTCTCCAAACGGGTTTCCACATGAGCAGAAGTTTAAAAACAAAAGCACTCCTACTGGCGGCGGATTTACCGTCCTCCATTTTCAAACGAGTCCCCATATCGTCGTACAGTTGAGCATCCATACGCCTCTACCATTTCTCTCGACTACAGTACCGCTGCAGTGTTGTTTACGCAGCGATGGTCGATTGGTCGGCGTACCGGAAGAACCACCTCGCAATCGTCGTTACTCTATTATAGGTAGAGACGATATAACGCAGCTTGTTGGAAGGACTGAGTGCACGACAGTTTGCCACCGTGGACTCCACGCTGGCCAACTGCAACCACCCATAACGAGCAGCTACGCCACCAATCGTCACTAGCGTACTCGTAATTCAAAGCTTCAAGTTGAAGGTCCGTAGCGTTACGCGAGCGACGTGCGCTGCCTCCATTGGCTCGCGTCTACTGAACGCGTCGTCGTTTTTTCTGAACCTTTGGATGAGCTCCACAAAATGGTTGCCCATCAACCGAGACGGAATGATGGTAAATGGCTACATAATGTGGGAATGAATGTACATGCTGATTTCTCCATGGCCTCCACACAGACAGGAAGAGGACCTCACTTTCATTCGTGCTCTGAAATCCACTGCCGTCCCGCTCACCGTACTCCAGGATGGATCGCCAAGGACTCGTGCTTCTCGCCCGCCTCTCCGAGCAAGCCGAGCGCTACGACGAAATGGTCGAGCGCGTCACGGAGCTCGCGAGCAGCGCAAAGGAAGACCTCTCGGTCGAGGAGCGCAACCTCTTTTCGGTCGCGTTCAAGAACGCCACGGGCGCGCGCCGTGCGTCCTGGCGCATCCTCTCAGCTCTTCCCAGGCACCGCTCAAAGGGATTCGCCGACTTTCCCGAGCTCACGACGTCGCTCCGTGCGTCGGTCGAAGATGAGCTCACGACCATGTGCACGGCCATCATGAAGATCATTGACGAAAAGTTACTTCCGCTCGCGTCAGCGTCGCCCGAGTCCGAGGTCTTTTACCTCAAGATGAAGGGCGACTATGGGCGGTACATGGCCGAGTACGTGGCTGACGCTGCCACGCGCAAGCGCATTGTCGCCGAGGCGCTGCGGGACTATGAGCGAGCGCAGGAGATTGCTCTCACCGAGATCGCCCCGACCAACTATCTGCGGCTCGGACTTGCGCTCAACTTCTCCGTGTTCCACTACGACATTGTGGGTGACACGCCGGCGGCCTGCGCCATGGCCAAGCAGGCATTCGACGACGCGCTCGAGAATGACGACTCGTACCGCGACAGCACGCTCGTGATGCAGCTGCTGCGTCAAAACATTACGCTCTGGACGTCGACCGACGACGACGAGCTGGACGACGTCGCCATCACGGACGAGGACTAGGCATTTGGAGTGTGGATGGGAAGCCCTCTCTCCATCACGTCGGGTCCGCCACGGTCGCTGGAGCGTCTGGGATTGATCTCCGCTTGTCGCTATTGTCCACTCTCTTCGCTCTGCTGCATCCCTCCCATTCTCAATCGTGGAATGGTTGGTCAGGGAAGCGCAAACTGAGAAAGAGGGTGGGTTATGCCACGAGGCTCAACGGAAGAAGCAAAAAACCCACGGTCGCTCCGCCTGTATAGGAACCGACAGAGAAAGAAATGAGAGACACACTACCCCACCATCATCCCTGATGCTTTATTGTTGCATGATTACACCTCACTGATCTACAGAGGGGTCTTGTTCATCGCCGGCGGGAAGTCCCGTGGCACGGTCTGCTCACACGCACGGCATGGCGGTCTGTGCGCACGTGCTCGCCGTTCTGTGCCACGTCGACATTGATATTCATCGTGAACGTAAAGTTGTGGTCGCTCGTAGCAGAACTCGTGGACGTTGAGTTCGCCACTGGAGTTGTAGACATCCCGGCCAAGAGCTCTTCGTACTTGACCTTCCACGCGTGCGCACTGTGCTTCATGCGCTTGAGCGAGGCCTGGCACTCGTGCAGTTCCGTCGCGAGTCGGTCCCGGTCGCGTTTCAGTTTCTTCACAGATGAAAGGCGATCGCCACTGGTATCTTCTTCATGCTTGACCGCCGTGTAGTACTCGTCCTCCATGGACGCATTCCGCTTGGCCGTCCTCCGCTAAGAAAGAAACAGCATGAGGAAGCGAATCGCCTGGTCCCCCAAATGCAGCCACGTACCGCTCCGCTCTTGTTGGTCTCTTTCCTTCTGCCATTGCGCTCCAGCTCGGCCGCCGCGATCGCAGCCGCTGTCGCCTTGGTGCGGAGCAGCTTTGGTTTGCGTGGCGACGCCACGGGGGGCTCGTCCGCCGTCGGCTCGGATTTGATCACGGGTTCCGAATCGTAGTCACACCGCGTGAGTTGCTCGTGCTCCTCCGCGCGCCGCTCGTGCTGGTGCAAATGCGCCTCGCCGCCCGCAGCTTTCCGGTCGAGGTAGTGGAAGTGGTTCCGGTAGTGCTGCAGCGTAATGGGCTGGCCGTTGACGCCGCCGTGCGGGAACTCGGCCTCGAACGCTGCAAACAGCACGCGCCACGTCGACGGCGACAGCGTCACGGAGCGGTACTGCTCCTTCTGGTTCGCGATCCAGCGCGACTGCGAGCGGCGAAACCGCGCGATGCCCTGTGCCATCATCCACGTTCGTTCTGCACAGAAAAAGAAAGACGCCAACTGCCGTGACGGCTCCGGCCCGTCGTCATCGAAGGGATCCGTTGTGTGGACCACATACACATACACTCCCCAATCAATAATACCGAAGCTTTGGTGGAGGGCTAAGCCAATCACGTGCAGCCAACTAGAAAAAATAGAATCTCTAACGTTACTTGGTCGTCTTTTGCCGCTTGGCGTTGTGGCGCTGCAGGGCCTGCTGCTGCTTCTTCTTTTGCTTGAGCGCGTCGCGGCGCTTGCGCTTAAAGTCGAGCGTGAGCTTCTTGCGGCGCTCGGCCCACTGCGTCTTCCAGGCGTCCTTGGCGTCCTTGGTCGTGAGCGACGCGAGCGTCGTGCCGCTAAAGAACGTGCGCCCAAACGCTAGGAAATCGTCGAGACTGCGCTTGACACGTACGCGCTGTCGCTTTCCCTTGACCTCTTCGATCTCTTCTTCCTGGTCCAATTCGGCGTCGTCTCCCTTGTCGGTACCTTCTCCTTCGTCGTCGTCTGCGAGTAGCCTCGGCGATGGGTCCTCGGTCGTCCCGCCGTTCTCATTGAACGACTGCGTGAAATGCCACGGCGTGGTCGCGTCCTCGTCCTCATCTCCTCCTTCGAGCAGGTCTTCGCCCATTGCCAGCTCATTGGTTTTCACACTGTCCCCACCAAACGAGAAGTCAAACAGCGAGCTCAGCTTGAACCCCGACGCGGTCTCAGGTTCATTACTCCCGGGCTTGGCGTCCACCGTCGCCTTGGAAAACCCAAAGACACCGTCCAACGCTGCTTCACCGACTTCGCCATCTTCCGAATTCTTGCGCACGCGCGAAAACAAACTACCGAGTGACGTGGACGCCGAGTAGAACCGGTCACCGCCAATGAGGACTTCCTTTTCTTCTCGCTGCCGCTTTTCCTCGGCCAGGCGCTTCTCGTCTTCTTCCATTTTCTCGTCCTCGCCATTGGCCGCGCGACGCGAGCGAGTGTCGTGCTCCGTCATTTCGTACTTGGTGGTCGCAGCGATCCGCGGATCGTACCGCATCTGCTCGCCCATCCACGAGGCCTCTTTGATCGGGTCCTTGTTCTTCAACGCCTCGAGTCTGTACTTGATCTTGTCGACATCAACATCGGGGAACAGCTCCGCCACGATGTCGAGCGCCTGGTGTCGCTCACGGATCATCTCTTGCTCATACAAAGCGAGCTTGTCTGTATCTTCTTCGCGCTGAAATTGCTGCAGGAACGCCTCGCCACTCTCGAGGTTGTCAACCACGGGCGCGAGCATCTCCATGTCGTCGCCATCGTGACCAAAGTACTCGTTCTCTTCCTCCTCGATAAAGCGAGCGTCCATGCGGAAACGCTGGTCGCCACCAAAGCGCTTCTGCATCTCAAACAACTTCTTACCCGTCTCGCCCAAGAACTCGGGCCTCAGAGCAAACCGCTGCTGGTCCTCCGTGTCTTCCTGAGTATCGACGTCGTGGTCGTCGTCAAACTCGAGCGTATGGAGATTCTTCTTTTTGCCAGTCGAACCGCGCAGCAGCTTCTCGTCGTCCAGCTCTCCGTACCCATCTGGCTTGTTGTCCCCATCATCTTCTTCGTCCGAGCCGAGCCAGTCCGTCACGACCGCACGCTTGAGACCTGCGCTTTCTCCACCGAGGAGCTCCGCTGCTTGGTCTCCTCTCTCTCGGGCATCCTCCACTTCGGCGACTTCGCCGTCGTCATCAAACGTGATTTTCTTGCCGGACGCACCGCCCACAACGTCAATCTTGCCGAGAAACCCCTTGCTCGACGGGTCGTTTTGCTTTCGTTTCTTTTCGTCCAATGCCGCGAGACGCCGCGCATTCGCCTCCTCCACGGAGAGTGCCGACGGCGTGGCAGTCGAGTTGGCTGTGGTCAGTGATTCAGCATCCGTCTCTTCAACGTCCTCCTCTAGCGTCTTTTCGTCCTCTGAGGTATCCGACTCGGTGTCAGTCGCCTCCTCCGCCAGCTTCTCAGCGATCAACGCCTGGATCGCGTCCTCTGTCCACTCCTCTTCTTCGTCCTTCACATCCTCTTCCTCCGCCCCCTCGTCTTCTCCCTCGCTGTCCATCTCCTCCTCCTCGACCAGCACACCGTCATCATTGAACACCGTCTTCTTCCGCCCTTCAAACGAAACACCCGTACGCAACTCGACCGCGGCATCCGCTGGCTGCATCCGCATTCGCTCGGCTTCAACTGCGGCATCCCGCGCCTGCTGGAGTGCGTCACGTGCGTCCCACTCCATCTGTAGCCTCTGCTGATAGTCAGGGGACGCCCTGGCGACGCGGAGCACACCACCACGCCATTTGGTCTTGTGGTAGGCCTTCGTGAGGTCCTCCAGCACACTCTCCGCCGCGGCGCCGACGATCGTCACGTACGCAAACCCCTTGGAGAGCGAAGGCGTCAGGCGGCTCGCGGGGAGCTCTACATGCAACAGATAGCACTGCGCGCTGGCCGCGACGCGGCCGAAACGTTCCTGTAGCTCTTGGGCCGTCACATCCGGCGCTAGTCCGCCAATGTGGACGCGCACAGAGCTGCTTCCGCCCGCGCTCGCGGTCTCCACGGTCGCCATGGTCAGAGATTATGCAAGTTTCCGTTGGTTGGATGCCACAATCCCGTGAAATATGATAGAACAGGATAGTACTTAGCAGAGGGTACAATAATCTACTAACGGAGGTAAGACGGACATATATACATTAACGAAGGTTATATGTAGCCATTATATGTATTGATTTAGGAAAACTGTGTGAGATCTGTGTGGCATGTTGGGCACTGGAGCTTCTGGTTGAGCTTGGGTAGCGCGCACTCGTCGTGGAAGCGGTGACCGCAGCCAAGCCGAACGATGTATATGTCCTTGACCGGCATGAAGTTCTCACAGATCGCGCACTTGTCGGGGTTCGCCTCGGACTTGGCAAAGCTATGGCGCAGCGCCGTGAGCTGCGCGTCCTCAGCCGCCGGTGGTGACGGAGACGTGGTTGACTTGGCCAATATTCCTTCTCCCACAGGCATGGACGACGAATGCGACTGTAAGCGTCGCTGGGCCTTCTTGGTCATGCTGCTGCTCCTCTCGCGGTCTTCGTGGGAGGGCGCTGGTGGAGTGATCGTCGCCGTGTGGAGAAACTCGTCCATGACATGGGAACTGTCCATCACGCCGCCGTAGATGAATTCGATGTAGACGCGCGCAACGCGGTGGAGCGTATATGTGCACGTGTGGTTGGCGCGGTCGATAAGGAAGCGCTTGTGGGTCTGCATGACGTCGAGTGTGGTCTTGCGGCGGCGCTCGACGACCGTGCTCAGCTCCGCTCCGATCGACCGCTTGGTGGTCTCAAACGCTCCACGTATGAAGCTCTCAAGCCACGGACACCCACCTGAGCACAAATGGCCGTGGTGGAGCTCATCGAGTACTCTTCTCTGAAAGGTTTCGTACTCGTCGAACGAGCGGTGGTGCTTCCACATGGTCTGCGCGCCACGGTGGTGGACCGTGAGCACGTACCGCAAATCGTGGTCGTGGGCGCGACCAACGGAGCTCTTGGCGACGTGGACTTCAAAGTCGAGCGGCTCCAACAGATTGGCGATCGCCGTGCTCAAGGCCGTGTCTCCCGATTCACGCGCAATGCCGTCCAGCATTTGCTGGATCGACCCGCCCACGTGGCCCGACTTGGAGCGCTTCGGATCGTGCTTGAACATTCTCCTTCTTGCTGCTGGTGCCTTCTCTCGATGCCGCTATTCGCGCAATGGCCCCTTGGGAGCAGCGCCGCAACATACTCATACGCATGTCGTTCCATGGTGATTACTGGATACGGATAGACGTGGACCCAAACGTCATGTGTGCTGACGACGCGTCATGCCAAAGGTTGGCAAGAGATAGTGTGGGCCACATGAATTGGATCCCCAAACAATGTGGACCACAGCAAAGCAAACAACAGCTGGTGCCAACGTTCCAGAACCATCGATGTGAACCGGATCAGATAAGCTGAACATGGAAATGGTGGCGGAACAACGTGGTATATTCCTATGCACAACCTACTGCTAATGAAGGGAGAGGGTGACAAAAGCACTCGTGACCTACGACCTCCGACAAAGGGAGGGAGGACCATGAGGCTCCTGGTATCTAATGCCCCGTACACACCCGTTCACGCTCGTCCCACGCCAACCAAAAGCTTCTTCCCAATCGTCCGTCGCCAAAACCATATCACCAACTCACTCGCGTGCGTCTGTCCACCCACACCCACGACCACTCGCTCTTCCTCCTTTGCCTCTTGCTTTCGTATCCGCCCGCGTATCCGCTCAATGCAGCAGCGATGGGTTTGCCCACCGCAGCCAAGAACAAAGAGCGGACGCTTGGCGAAGACTAGGGAATGAGAGCATGGGACGACCGGAGAAGTAGATGAGCAGTCGACGAGAAGGAGTAGCAAAACACACGCGGGAGAAGACAATAGGCGGCAACGGACGAGGAGCGAGAAGAAGATGATGCAAGCGAAGATGAAAAAAAAACTGCGGGGTGGTCGCGGAGAGCCATGGGACCGCCGAAGTCGTCGGGAATAGCATCACGCCGCCGCGATCGCCCCCGAGCCATGATCTATCAACTGTTATCATAATGCTCCGCAGGCAACGAACGACGGAGGGTACTGGACGAAACAGCGGACCGAGGTCGCTTACTCGACGTCCTGCACGTTCATGTCACCCTGGTTGGCGTCGGCATTGTCCGGCTCCTGGTCCGAGGTCCACAGCGTCAGGTTGTCGCGCAGCAGCTGCATGATGAGCGTCGAGTCCTTGTACGACTCCTCCGAGAGCGTGTCAAGCTCGGCAATGGCGTCGTCGAACGCCTGCTTGGCGAGGTTGCACGCACGGTCGGGTGAGTTCAAGATCTCGTAGTAGAACACCGAGAAGTTGAGCGCCAGACCGAGGCGGATCGGGTGCGTGGGCGGAAGCTCAGCCATGGCGATGGTCGAGGCCTGCTTGTACGCCTCGAGGGCCTTGTCCGACGACTCCTTGCGCTCCTCTTCGGTCTGGAACTCGGCGAGGTAACGGTGGTAGTCACCCTTCATCTTGTAGTAGAAGACCTTGCCCTCGTCCGACGACGAGTTCGGGATGAGGTTGTTCTCAATGATCGTGAGGATGTCGTTACAGATCTCAACGAGCTCGGCCTCAATCTTCTGGCGGTACGACTTGATGTGGTCGGCACGCTCGCTGTCGCCCTTGTTCTCGATCGACGAGATCACACGCCACGACGCACGGCGCGAGCCAATCACATTCTTGTACGCGACCGAAAGCAGGTTGCGCTCCTCGACCGTGAGCTCGACGTTGTGGTTGTTGGCGACCGCCTTCATGTGGTCGACCATTTCATCGTAACTAAACACGCACACGTAGAATCATGAGTTCGCTGCCAAATACTCCCAGACGATGACCAAGCGTCCGCTTACCGCTCGGCCTGTTCAGCCAGCTTGGCGAGGAAGACAAGGGAGTCGCGGTCCATGGTGACTTGGGGGAGAGGAAGGGGAGAGAGAGGCTTGAGGACTTCTTGCGCGGAGACGAGCAAAACGAATTCTGTGGTCCCGAAAAAGTACCCTGGTGGTTTTTCGACCCTTTTTCTTCAACTGCCGAAGGAGGAACGGTTTTGTACATGCTGTTTCAAACATGTCAGCATGCGATGAAAACAGCTCGATACTTTATTCAAGGTAGATGAGATCCCAATGATCTGTTTTATTCACTCCAGCGAAACAGTTGAAAATAGCATGGATAGTTTCTGTCGTCGGCCGCGAAGATAATGCTGGCGTACGAAGGGAGGGGTGAACTCTGTGTTTTGGTTCGCCAGAACACTCGGAAAAAGCGTGGGGACACCGACCAGCTGGCGGGTCCTTCTGCTGTGGATCTTGCCCAAAACTTTGTTTGCTGGAAATCTTGTTTGGCGGGGATCCCTGCCCAACATAGGGTCCCTCAGTCGCACGCGACAAAGAGAGTGCGACGCCACTTGCGTGGCGGCGATGTCTGGTCGTGTATCCATGCATGCACGTCTCCGATTCCGGGAACCACGGGCCATGTTTACCAGCAAATCTCGCCGCCCACAAAAAACAGCGAACCCACAACCGCACGAAGAGAAAGAAAACCAGGTCCGGGTTTTCTTCCTCGATGCGAAAATTACACGGTGTCGTTTCTTCTTGAGAGCAAGCAATCGAGAAGACCAAAAAAAACTGGGACAGAAAAAAACTTTGTCATCTTGGCGTCGGTTTCAAGAACTGAAACGGACGCCACACCTGCGCCAACTGGCTTGGAGCTCTTTGGTGCTCATCATCACTCATGGGGGAACTGACTGCGTGCAGCTCCGTACTGTACTACACAGCACAAAGCATTGTTGGGTCATGGTTTATGGATGCAGCTTATGGACGCAAGGGCGCTCGTCCCATTGGGAGGCCACAGTGCGATCCAACGACACCGTTGCAGTGGAGCGCCAGAGAGAAACAAGGAGACTTTGATCAGGTCAACAGATCAGTTTGCAGCACTTGAGACAAAATCGCGCTCAGACTTCCTCGCCACCACCTGCACTCCACGCAACTTCTCCACCGTGTGCCACAGCTTTGAAGAAGAATGGGGCTATTATTCGCCATGGTGACCGTGACGGGCGTCTGCCCATCAGCTTTAACTCATGTGTGGAGAGACAACTTACCGCGCGTCGAGAACTTCGGTGTGAGCGAGGCGAAGGTTCTTTGCAGGCTTGCGCCTCGCTCACATGCCCGGACAAAATGCCACAGTGAGAAAACTGCTCGTGTGGTGAAGAGAACTGGTGCGTCGCAAACTCGGATGCAGCAAAGTGTTCTTCTGCCCTTATATAAATACTGTGCACCATCTTGGGGCTGGGAGTGCACTTGAGCTTGGAGGAGAGATGAACCCTCGTTGCACGAGTCGTGTGGATTTTGCCTCTGGATGTTGGGTTCCCTTTCTGCGACCACGTCACAGCACCCAGTTGTTTCGTCTGAATACTGGTACCAACACCGGTAAGTATACTGTCTCATACTAGAGGCTCAGTTATCGGTATAGTTACCGGTACCTTGAAACTATATTACACACATAGTACTGCATTGATATATTATTACATTAATACACGTAACCGAAACTTCAGGACCCCACGAGGTTACACTTCGTTGCGTACACCAATTAGGTAGTAGGGTAACCAGCAGGAAGCTGTGATTCACGCAGACCCAGTGGTCACCCTTGTGATCTACTCGTACTGTACGAGTCGTTCACCGGGTTTGCGTCTCGGACGGTGGAGCGTTCGAGGCAAATGGGTGATGTCCTATGGGAGAATGATCCCGGCACTGTATGCCGTTACGCCCAACGGGCTTGCCAGTGACTTGTGCTACACACGAAGTTGGTGTCTGTAGATCACTAGACGGACTCGCCACTTGACCAACGGAAGGTGCAGTGTTATTATACTGGGTGTGAGATCGCGCAGGGCGTCCATGAACCTCTCTGTCAATCGTGCAGATCCGGGAGAAAACACACACGTCGCATACGCGCCGTAAAAATCCGATTTCCAACAGTATGATTCCAACACCTTCATATTAGAATCAAGTCAACGCATGTTTTATTCGATGTTTCTTCCCAGCGCCCCCGTTATCAGAGGTCTGAGCGCATCCCTCCGAGGCCTCGGTGCTGCCGGCGGCGCAGCGCCGGGACGGAGAAAGAGAGGAGACCTGTGGGTGGAAGGCCAAATGGTGGATGTGTGTGGTTGGTTCACTGTGGCGCTTGTCGCGTGTGGTCACTCTCCAAATCGCCAAGCCGCCACCAAGTAGAGTGCTGTATTACCTCGTCTCAAGAAGAATGATTCCGCGCATTCTGTGGCACATGGGCTCGGGCATACTCAAGCGCAAACTCGCGCCGGCCGAGCCGGGCGCACTGCTCCACTTCCCGGGCGTCTGGCGCTCGCGCGCTGGGCTCAAGGACTGTAATTTCGGCCCCAAGCTCGTCGAGAATGCCTACTTTCGCAACATGGAGCTGGCCATTTGGTACGGCTGTGGGTACGTGACAGTGTATCTCTATCTCTTGGACGTCTACTCTACTATTCCATACTGATACTCCAGCCATGGCCTCATACTAGACTCCAGGGGATTCTCCACATCTGTGTGCGCAACCGCTGGTACTTTGTCTTTGGTTCCCAGGGGCTGCGCCACTACAAGGACATTGCGCTTTTCCAACCGTTTGAAGTCCACACGCGCAATGTGTACTGGGACGACGACTGGTTCTACCTCCTGGCGCAATTCCGCTGTCCAGAGACCAATGAGCTGTTCGCCGAGGGCCTGTCACGTGTCATGCTGCGCCACGGCCGCGACCGCGTCGACTCGCGCATTCTGTACGAAGAGATGGGCGTCCATGGACTGAAGGACCGCGAGATGCCCGAGGTCATTGCAAAGTTTCTGGAGTGGGACGCCGCGTCGGCCGAGAGCATGAAGACCACGGCCGAGGCCAATGCCATTGCATTTGAGAACCGGAAGCGCCCGCCGCCGCTCGTGTCAGCCTACTCGATGAACCTTCCATTTGCAGCGACCGCAGTGCGACACATGAAGCACGAGTGATGGAACCGTTCAATCTTCTTTCTCCCCCAGTTGGATCTTTTGGGTGGTCACAATTGCATAGTGTTGTGTTCAATCCCCATTCTGTTCCTATTGGTGTCTTCTGCTGCAAGAGAAGACTTGGAGACAGGACGCTGCGTGTCCTGGAGACTCCAGCGGGCCACACAGTTTGCCCCGAAGTCGCCCCCTCACCTCCTTTCCCCTCCCGGCATAAACCCTCGCCTTGGGCACTGGATCGTGGGCCTCACCGCGTAGCTGGGTCTGCAGGCTCGGAAAAGTCGCCACTGCTGAGTCAGCACTGACTCAGCCAAACAAACAATGTCATCGTATTTGGAGGAACATGACTATTGCATATCATAGTGAACCAAACATCATCTCTTGAAGGTTTTAGTTACCGTGGCACCCTGCAGCTAGGCACCTTCAACAACCTTAAAATACGTTTCTACAGTACCTCGTTTTAGTGACTACTCTCGTTCCTGTCGATCCTTGCGATTGGTGCACTTCGCGCGATCTTCATGAACAGCGCCGAACGCGATCGACGTTTGCCCAGGCCGCCACACACTCCTTCTCCCCCAATGGCGCTGCGCTCAGTCGCCAATCGTCTCCGTATGCCCCAGTCCCGCCTCGCGCACATCGCCCGCTCCCTCTCCACCACCATGGCCGACACTGCCAAGATCGCACTGAGCCCGACCGAGTTTCGCGCGTTCCGCGTGACCCACGTCGAGCGCGTCTCGCATAACACGGCGCGACTCGTGTTTGCGCTGCCCAGCGCCGACCACGAGATGGGGCTCACGGTCGCGAGCTGCCTCATGGCCAAGGCCACGATCGACGGCGAAGACGTCGTGCGCCCGTACACGCCGACCAACTCGACCCGCGACAAGGGCGTGCTCGAGCTCGTGGTCAAAGGGTACCCCACGGGCAAGCTCAGCAAGCACATTACGGGTCTCCAAGTCGGCGACTCGCTCGAGATGAAAGGCCCGTTTGTCAAGTTTACGTACAAGCCCAACACGTTCACGGCCGGACTCGGCCTGGTCGTGGGTGGCTCGGGTATCACGCCGGCGTTCCAAGTGCTCCAGGAGATCGTGCAGGACGCCAACGACCGCACGCCCGTGGATCTCATCTTTGCCAACAATACGGAAGACGACATTCTGCTCAAGGACAAGCTCGACGCGATCGCGGCCGAGCATGAGCATATTCGCGTCCACTATGTGCTGAGCCAGCCGCCGACTAACTGGTCGGGCCACACGGGCTATGTGTCACGAGAGCTATTGGAGACGCTGCTGCCCCCGGCGTCCGCAGGCGCCAACGTCTTGATCGGCGTGTGCGGCCCACCGCCCATGATGGAGGCCATCTCGGGGAACAAGAACCCGGACAAGACCCAGGGCGAACTGCGCGGCCTGCTCCAGAGTCTCCAGTACACACCCGACCAAGTCTTCAAGTTCTAGTCGACCGGTTCATGGGGAATGACATCACATCATGTACTACCATTGAAGTTTGCACCACAACTCGCTATCTCTCTCTCTCTCTCTCTCTCTCTCTCTCTGTCCGTCCTGTCTGTTGTTGCTTCCTACTTAGTTTTCCGTGATCTGGGCCGTCGGCAAGTGGGCCGTTTGGTTCATAAACGACACTTGGACGTTCCCGACCGAGTCGATTTCCAATTCGGTAATGGCGCAGTTGCTGCAGCGCATGCGGCCCCACGTGGCCTCGGGGTCCACGCCCAGCGCACGGCAAACGAGCCACCGCATGACGTTGGCGTGGCACACAATGAGACGGTACCGGTCTCCCGTGCGGTGCTGCGTCTTGGTGCCAAAGAGATCGGCAAACTGGGCCTTGTCCTGCTCGCTCAGATCGTACTCGTTCAAGGAGAGATCGTCGGGGATCAAGTGGCGGAACGTCGTGCGCCAGACAATGCGCAGGCGCGCACAGTCCGAGACGATATTGTCCATCTTTTCGCGGGCCAGCATCTTGCGGTTCGTCGACGGCAGTGGATTGCCCGGCCACGCCTCGCGAAAGAGCTTGTTCTCGCGCAGCTCAAAGCCGTCCTTGGGGAAGCTCTGTGCAATGTACTGCGCCGTCTCGACCGCTCGCCGCATGCCGCTGTGGTAGATGGGGAACCGCGGGAACCGCTTAAACACTTGGCGCTGCGTAAAATACTCGTTGAGAAACGCGCCCGTGAGCTTGCTTTGCGCGATGCCCAACGGCGTAAGCGGCCCGTGAATGTCCTGCGCCGCCGTGGACGACGTCTGGTACTGGCCGTGGCGTACGAGAATGATGTGGGTCGTGCGCGAGTGGTCGACGACGGACCGGTCCAAAGGCGGCTCCATCGTGATGGCACTGGCCGAGACCGAGATGGCCGTCATCCAGTCCATCAGCGCCTGCACGTCGGGCGCCGTGAACACGCGGCGTGTGCCGGGCGCGCTCTTGAGTGTGAGCGCAAACTGGAGCCCCTCCAGCCGCTCGACACTGGCGCCGCGCAGATCCATCGTGCCCTTATGGGCGCCATAGTTGTACCGCGCGCTCTGCTCGATCGTATAGTACATGAGGTCCTGGCCGCGCAGCACAAACATGCGCTGCGAAAGACAATTGATCAATAGATCGTTAGGCACCGAGATCCATCACTTGGCAGACGTTGGGAGGAACGTACGCTTTTCGGGAGCTGGAGTCCGCCCTCGCCCTTCTTGACGAGCTCGCCCTCCATGAGCACATCGTTGGTAAAGATGGTGATGTTGGCGTTCGTGAGCTTGTTCTGTGCAAATACGTCGGGGCTCGGCGGCGGCCGTGATCCGCCCGAGAGCGACCGCAAGATCGATGGCCGCGCCAGTGGATCCTTTGGCGACGGCGTCGCCATGGCTACTACTAGGGAGAAGAACTGAGCGCTTTCGCGGGCGGAGCTGCAGGACGCACGAGTGTAGCGAGATGCTGGAGAGATGGAGAACGCGCGAATGGCGGCGAGCGGGAAGAAGAGCAGGATGCACAGAGAGAGAGAGAGACGATCGGAACGGACCTCTTCGATCTGGTCGCTGTGACAGCTGAGGTGTCCGCGGGTCACTTTTCCTGCACCGCAGAAAGGGTGTACCGTAGAATCGGTACAGAAGGGAGCAACCCACACATCGCGTTTTCGAAGAAAGCCAGCACGACGGCGCCGAAACCAGGTGGTACTGCAGTCACCAGCTGGTTTCGTTGCCTTCAGTGTGAACGGAGCGTGTGTACAAAGGAGACGATTCGTACACACATTCTGTCCAAGTGATGAATAGTGTAGCCATAACTCTGGTTGGTTCGTTTTATGGGTCCTCCATTGCTCAGTGATCATGATCGATGATCACGACCATGAGAACTGGACCCGGGACTATCACGGTGATGTGGTGATCTGTGTACGTAACGCAGCCCGCGGGAGTGCAAGTTGCGGCGCACTCGGCTGAGTATTGTTCAGCATGGATAATACTGGTTCATGGCATCGTCGGGCTTGATGCCCGCGCGATGCACCAGCCAGTAAGTCAAGGCAAGAAGCGCCACGGCGTTGCCTGCACGACGATAGCCGTGAAGGTATTATATCTGCCACCTCAAGATCGTGTCTTGCAAATGCTATCAAGCGGAGAAAGCTCTTGGCTCCATAATGATCCGATGAGCCTGTTTCGCATAATTTAATTCGTGAAGTTGGACTTGTTTTGCCCAGCAAACGGAGACTTCTAGCTTAGGATGGATGGGGCGACTGCGGCAATTTCTCGTTGCTTGCAACTTGGGCAAGGCTTGACGAGATGGTCGAAACTGGCGCGGTGAACTGGAGGCTTCGTTTCCATAGCTGCAAGCGCCCTTAGATGCTGCTATCGGAGTCTTTGGAAACATCCGAGAATCGCCCACGCGGGGACGAGAGCGCTGACGATAAAGGAGACGAAGACTCGAAAAGGCGCTTGTAGATCGAACCGCAAAGCATCAGAACCTTGTTTGACGCAGGTTCATGCATCTTTTTGCCGTAGAGTGCTGTAGAGGATACGATAAATAGCGTCAGTTTCTCAGTACGACATGACACTGTAGTAGATTGCTTACTCTGCTCGTCGATGAGTTCATGATGGAAGTTTGAGTGTCCACAGGCGCAAATATGTTGCTTCGAGTTCGGGCAATCTTCTTTGTTCCGAGATGAGTCACTTGGAGTCTCCCCTTCGCGAACACGATATACGCCACATCGCCCTGGGCGGCAAACCTTGCACTTGCCACGAAGATGGCCTTCAATGTCGCGCTTGAACACAACGTGGTTAAGAAGATCTAGACCATCCAAACGAGTCAGTCGGCTATTCTTGCGTGATCGTGGAAGAGAATAATGCAGGATTTACCTTGCGAAATTCCAACGAATGTTGTCGTCTCCAGTATTGCATCGACATTTCGTCGCGCATAGTTGGCGCAAAGATCGAGCAGTGACGGCGGAGACATCGGACCGACATCAATTGAGTAGAGATCTTGGAGGCGATCGGTTCCATCGTATCCGCCCAACAGGTACATCTTGTTCCCCACGACGACTGCGCGATGGAACGTGCGGCTGCTCGGAATGCAGCCCGTCGTGCAAACCTCACTCCACGTGTTGGTCGTGAGATCTAGTCGCTGGAAGTCGTTGAAGCGGCTGTGAGTCTTGTCGACACCACCGAAGACGAACATGTTATTCTCGTGGATCACCGCAGTATGTCGATATCTGTGTGGCGGCGGTGTCCCAGCGGTGGCCAGCTTCTTCCACTCTTGAGTCTCAAAACTGAATTCGTAGAGATCGTTCAGCGTATCGCGGCCATCCCAACCACCAAAGATGACCAGACGATTGGATGCTGTGTGGACAACACCACTGTGCCCAAAACGCCGGCTTGGAACTTGGCCCTTGGCTTCAATGCGGCGCCAGCAGCGCTGGGTAATCGAGTACTCGCATAGATCGTTGAAACGGCTTGTGCCGTTGTAGCCGCCAAAGATGTAGATGCTGTCGGCATGGAGAACCATAATATGGTCTGTCCGTGCATCTGGCCGATCTCCGGCAATGCTGGGCATCTCGTCCCAGCGGTCCGAATCTATGCCAAGAATCCGGTCAAGAACATCGGCAATTAGTGATCAGAGCATGCAAGCAGAGAGTTTGAGACAGGAATAACGCACCGAAGTCGAAGAAAAAGAGATCGTTAAAGTAGTTGCCGTCTCGTCCATCGTACCCGCCGAAGATGAACATTCGATTCTCGTGAGCTACGCCGAGTGCGCCAGATCGTCGGGGCGGCAACGTGCCTCGCGTCTGCATTTCTGCCCACGAGCTTGTTTCTGTCAAGCGCAAGAATCGTTAGGATTCCACAAACTTCCCTTTCCCATTGCCGCCCAACCCACACGCACCAATGTCGAACTGGTAGAGATCTTGTTGGCGCCGGCGGCGATCTGTGCCGCCGAAGACGTAGATGCGGCCATCTACAGACAACAAAGAGGAATCATATCCGTTAACCTCCACGAATCCTCCGCTGTTCTTCTCAAAACCAAGGGAAACGTACCATTGCTCGCGACGGTGTGGCCCGTGCGTGGGCTGTAGGCGTCGCCCAGCGGATGGAGGTTACTCCACGCGCGCACTTCGAGTCCACTACTTGCCGCAACGCCGCTGTTGTTGTCGCACGCGGCGTCGGCGTCGCCGCTCCGCTTCTTCGTTGCCGCAGCCGCCGCCACCATTGGTTGCCTGTGTCCTGTGGCGAGTTTCCCTTTGTGCTTTCCCTTGAGTTGAGGGCGCGTCCGTTTCCGCCCCGCCCCCAAGAGGTTTCCCACTTTGCGATGTGTCGGTCGTTTTCTTTCTTCCTTTTTTGCCTCTTTCCACATTATTTTTGGACCAGGATCCAGCTGTCAACCACAGACAGGAGTATTTTTCTTTTTTTTCTTATCGATTTGTGCTGTTCAACCTGGAGTGATGGTCCAGGATCGAGGTGAGAACTTGATTTTTGTATGCGAAGTTGAAGTAGCCTGACCTCCACAAGAATTTATGCAAAACTCATTGGACTATTTGTACCGGTATTTTGTGTTTCGATTGATATGCAGTTGGCGGCTCTTACGCCGAGCGACGAACAGCAGGAGGGTGGATTGGAGGGGTCGTGGAATGAATGGAGGAGCACCCATTGCAAATGAGAGTCCATGCATCTGCAGCAGTCATTTTGTTGCACCATGCCGTGGCCTTGTTGAGGTGCGCGTCATTAATCTGGACGCACGAAATTAGCATCGCTGCCCAATATGCGCGCGATGGAACGGGTGGAAATCCCCGTCCGAATGAGATGGGGACAGCAACCTTCAAAGATTGCATGTGAATTGCTTATTACAAAAATGACCCATGCGATCGACCAAGTTGGTCAAAGTCCATGCATGGGTGATGGTCAGTGGCTTGTCGAACTCAGCCACCTTGATTGCTTCGAAGAACCCCGCGGCGACCACAGTATCCATAATTTGGTCAGCAGTCATGTCCGGACCACCACCACCGCCAAGCCGAGTATTGCGGCGTGTTGGAGGGGCTCCGAGCCTCCCAGGAACACCGGTGGCTCCCACTGGACGTCGCTGGCGACAGCCAGCTCATCCACTGCAATACCGCTCCCCGCGTAAGCAGCAGCTGCGAGTGCTGTACGCAGAAGCCCGGCGCCTTGGAGACCAGCTCGGCGTGAGACGGTGGATACGCCAACTACGCGCTTACAACAAGATGGCCGACGCGGCAGCAAACGCAGCGATGGACACTCGGACGAGTAGCCAAGTCCACTGTCCGACCAATCGAGCAGAACACGTAGCCCTCGCGCAGCACCTCGGCACGGACTTTGCCCACTGGCAAGCCCACCACCTTCACTCAACTCGTTGAGTAGGAGAGCCATTCGCCGGCTCTTGGAACTCTAAAAGAGCATGGTACTCAGTTCATCGTCTTGATTGCTTTGAAGAAGTTCGCGACATTCGCTCCTATCAGCCTCGCGAAATGTTACGGATCATGCCGTGTTGGCAACTGCACTTGAATTGGAGCTTCCCCTTCCATCACGAATCACTGGCAGCGATGAAGACTTTCGTCATTGACCAAAGTCGTCAAGGTTGAATGAAGTTCACTCATACATTACGGTACTATAAAATGCCGCTCTCGTGAAGGTCGTGTTGAGTACATCATAGGCTACTTTAACGCGGTCCGGGATTGATGCCTTGGACAACAGGCCCTCAAATGATACTGGATAAATGTTGGAGTACCATTTCCCACCGCACAGGTGCAACTTGATACCCGGCAAATCCAATCACGAGGGAGTGTCTTTGAGTACGTACGCGTAGGACCGCCATACAGCAAATCCGATTGAGTCGGCCGCTCCCTGCTTTTGGGTAGGACAAGGGCACTGCATGCAGTAGTGTGTTAGGACCTGATACGCGGCCTGCTCTTGTTTCCCAACTGGGTCGCATGAAAAAAAGTCTGTCTTGGCAGGTCTCGATGGAAATTCGGCTCGGTTTAGAGCGCGAAGCGCAGGTTGCGGGGCTTGGATGCGTGTGTACAGTTCTATAGTATCTGCATGGGGCCTGCTCGCTTTTTTGGAGGCGCCCGCGTGCAAGGACCTGGAATATCCACGATTCGTCCTTATTCGGAGATGGGTGGCCGGCCCAATCGGCGTGTCCACGATACTGGAGTTGTCTCGGATCGCACATCCATAATTTATGGATGTGGCATATTGGAACGTGCTGTGGTACCACCTACCATCAGGAGCGTGTGGCTCAGAATCCCTGCTCGATTTTAACAGGTCTTGCTACGCCCTTCCATTCTCAGTTCACGCCATGTCCAATGGCCAGGGTCGCTGACCACATTCACATAGGTGGAGGTCAAGAATATCATGTGGATAGGACCGAAAAGTTGAACTCGGTGTCCTCAAAAGATTCTGGGAAATATGCTGGTTTTCATTGTGCGATGGCTGATGGAGAACGCTTCAATCGTCCAATGCTCAATGGGTGTCAGACTCACTGCGCTGTCATCAGGGCCCTTGCGACCCGCACGTTACGGGAGAAGTAGGATCCAGATGAGATGGTGGTGCCCCCAACCTTACCACATCATGAAAGGGTTTCCCCTTATCATGGGAAACAAACTCGGCACTCTAACGTTGTGGAGGATAGGGACAACAATAGGCCGTTTGCGGTCAAGTGTCGGACCATGACAAGAGTCTGTGGGCAAACCAAAATGCAGTCTACAGTAGTACGTAAAACGACCACCACCTAGCACACTATCCCTTTATTCTGGTCTCACATATTACTTTGTAGATTGTTGGGCTGACTCCACATGTGGATGAGGACGAACGGCCACCGCCGCAAACTTCTCGGAGGATCTGGATGTGCAGTCGGTCCCTTTTGTGGAGATTAGCTGAAAGCACATGGTGGATAGGAATGAGTGGATCCCAGTTAATAGAGGAGCAGTCCCACTTTTCGGCGGTGTCAACTCGGGCCAAAGCCAAATGGCGCTTGCCATTCGACGATCCACCTCGGCCCCCACACGACAAACAGTCACTTCAACTCACTTAGCAACAGGAAGGATGAAGTTGTTGGCGCTTTTGCTCATTGCCTTCATGGCCATGCTCGTGACTGTGGACGCCCACGACGATAGCCGCATGCTGCAGACTGAACAGCGAGAAGGCAACGCTCCGGCGCGGCCGGCGACTATGTTGGGCGACGCCAAGGCGGCAGTCGAGAAGAGAGCGCAGGAGGAGAAGAAGGCGATCGAAGAAAAGAAGGCCAAGGCCGAGAAGAAGGCTCGAGAGGAGAAGAAGGCCCTCGAGGAAAAGAAGGCTCGCGAAGAGAAGAAGGCTCGGGAAGAGAAGAAGGCCCAAGAGGAGAAGAAGGCCCGAGACGAACAGGCGCTTCGAGACCAGAAGAATGCCACCAACACCACGACCAACAAACCCATGAGCTTGCCTATGATCCATAAAGACCCAAATGCTCCGAAGCGCTTCGAGACCAGTCGCCCAAGCCCAGTGGACCGTGCGCTTCAAAGCAAGCAAGACGGGGACATCCGTGCGCAACCAGCACCAGCGTTGGACGACAAGAAGGCCCAAGAGGAGAAGAAGGCTCAAGAGGAAAAGAAGGCCCATGACGAAAAGATGGCCCGAAGGGAGCACGGTGGCACCACTCAGGCCAACGGTGACCCCAATGCCTCGGGCCGATTCGAAAACAACCTCCGAAACCCGAGCGACATCATGTTGTGAGGCGACGGCGGGCTCGGTTTGGCCTTTCCCAGGTCGGCCACGACTAGGGCGCCAAGGATCGCACTAAGGCTCCCGGGCCATCAAACGCCAAGGCTGTCATGGATGGGACTGGTTGAGCGCCAACTATCGTTGTAGATGGTGTCTGGAACTTCGTGAATTGGCTGGAGAACCGACCGAGGCAGGAGGGCGAAGCGGCGGCGAACGAAGTTGCGGCTGTAGCTCCTTATTGAGCTGGTTGTGATGAAGATGTACGTGTACTTCATGGTAGTGAGTGAGTGAGTGACAAGGGACGTCTGTGTCTTGACATCCAGTAGATAATGTATTAGTCCTCCCCAACATATAATCTAATGTAAATGGTATGCTATCCTGATCCGATTCTGGGCTTTCTTCGTTTATGAGATATGCATGGGCTGCGGTTGATAATGAGAGCGAAACGAAGCCGCTGTGCGGTTGAGAGAGGCGGCTGTCAGGTTTGTGAGAACCGAGTCGTGGGACACTGCCACAGGCTCCCAGGCTCTGCTGCGACAGAGAAGTGCTGTTGGTATCCGGACGAGATCGCGTTTTCGTAATCCGCGCAGCAGCGGATCCTATCATGAATGGGATTCCCCTTGCCATGGGTACCCTGCCTCTCTCTGTGGGTAGAGGGCTGTAGCCCATGGCAAGAAAACGCACGCACATTACCGACACGTTGGGCTGGCACTGACGGTGTCTTCGACTTTGTAGGTCGCTGTTACTGTGAATTTCAATGTCCGCTTCGATGGGTTTGCATCAAACTACGACGCTGTATTTTGTTACCATTACAGCGTGTGAACAGCCCCCAATAATACACAGTGCCAGAACGCTGATCCTTCAATGCACCCGAGAAACCTATGTGCTGGGTGCCAAACTGTCTCCTTATCCTAGACTATCGCGAAAATTAGGAATACAAATCGATTCGACTGGAACCCAGCAGGCATCGAACGTAAAGTCGCACACCTGTCTATGTAGATTTCTAAGCAGAACTCAGAGTCCACAAAGTTATGTTTCTGTGTATTTCAGTACATCGCTTTACGAGATGCACACGACAGCTTCTTAGAGGTAATACGGGAGTATTATAACACCGTAACTCAAAAGTGTGCAGTGGGATCAAGTCCACGGTGCAAACACTGCCGGGACGAATCCGGAGGACTATCTGCTTTCAAGAGATGAATTGCAGCACATGGTGGATAGGATCGAGTGGATTCTAGTTAACATCGGGCCTCTCTCTGTCGTGCCGGCTGAAGTTACCGGCAGCAATTGCATTCAGCGATTCGCCGCGTACCCCACACATCGAGCGGCCACTTGTCAACTCCAGGCCACGGACGACGAAGAAAGGAAGGATGAAGTTGATTGCGCTTTTGCTACTCGCCTTCATGGTCGTGGTTGTGACTGTGGACGCGCACGACGACAAACGCATGCTGCAGACTGGCAGGCAAGAAGGTAACGCGCCAGCGCGGCCAGCGCCAGCGCTTGATGACAAGAAGGCCGAAGAGGAGAAGAAGGCGCAAGAGGAAAAGCGAGCTCGCGGCGAAAAGCGCGCCCAAGAGGAAAAGAAGGCTCAAGAGGAAAGGAAGGCCCAAGAAGAAAAGAGAGCACAAGAGGAGAAGAAGGCCGAAGAAGAAAAGAAGGCCCGAGAGAAGAGGCTACGGCCGCAGGTGCACTCCAGTCAGGCTAATCGTGACCCCTTCGCGTCTAGCCGATTCGAGACTAGCCGCCCAAGCCCAGACATGCTCCGGTACCTGAGGGCGAAGCGGCGATGAGCGACGCTGCTTGCTGCTCCATCTTCGTAGGCTCCATGTGGTGAAGAATAACCTTCGCGGTAATGACTGGACGTTCAATGGTTTATTATTATTGCCTGACGTACTGTAGTCCACTGTGTTCTCTTGGTACGTGTGCTCATGCAGAAGATGGCGGGGGCCTAGAGAAGCGGTGTCATTTGACTTAAGTGACGGCTACAAAGCAACTCTCCGAGCCGAAGGCGACCAGAACGGCCTACCGCGTTTGGGCCGCATGCGGAAGGAGGCTGATGGCAAAGCGGTTTCTGTCGCTCGCGTTTGATGGAGCAGTGAGTGAGGAAAGCGGGTGAGATGAGAGTCGGGTGCTTGTTATTATATATATCATAATATGCATGGTGTTCTCTAACAGGTCAATTTATCGTCTTGCGTCTACTGTGATCAGCAGAAATACCGAAGTTCTTGAGCGATGAACTGAGTGCAGTGGCTCCGATGGCCTTTGCAGAAACTGCGAGGCGCCTCGTCGAGAGAATCGCCAACACACCAACCTTCGCGCCTTGGCACATGCCGAGCATGTGGAGGGAGTGGTTTATCAGCCTTTCTATTTCTGGATTCTCGCCATTTCCAAAGATCAAGGCCGCTGACCACAGTCACAGGAGCAAGACTGTCCTCAAAAGATCCTGGGATAGATGCTGGTGTGATGCCTTATGGTGGACGTCTCCAATGTTGCCCGCATGTTTAATGGGGGCCTCAGTCTTTGTTGTGCCGTTTGGGTCCTTGCGGTGTACTAAGTTGATATCCAGATGAAATCGCGTATTCCACATTCCCATATTCGATCATGAACGGGGTCCCCTTGCGATGGGTATTATAATACCTCTGCCTCTCTCTCTAACGTTGTGGCCTCTGGGCTGGACCCTTTTCGCGAGCAGGTATTCATACCATGCCCCATGAGAAACATTTGCTCGCACTCTTCGCATGACACTATAGTGTAAGTCTCGACAAGTTGGGATGGCACTGGAGAGCGTCGGCTCAATGCGCTTGCTGTTAATTTCATCGCGATGTCCAATCACAAAATGATCAGTGCGTGTGGGTAAACCGACTAATACGCGCTATGCGAGAACGATGACCACTCTTCACACTCATCCTTTTTCAGTATCGAGAAGCCACTTACATAAAAGGTTGCCAAACTGTCTGCCAGGTTTTCACTGAATACAAGAAAGAAATCAAGTGTAAAGTCGCTCAAAACTTAACCCGCAGAATTTGGCGCAACCGGACTGCGTTTAGCATGCAATGCTTATATAATTATTTACCGTTTATATGTTTATAGAATACTTGATATAGCACTTCAATAATATATATAGAGACATCAAAAACTCATTTATAGGAGGTTACGTGAAGTGAGAATGGCGCATGTAGGACCTACGAAAGTCGTGTCCGAGCCGTTGCAGCGGCCAGGTGGAGGGTATGGATGCACTATCCGCTTTGAAGAGACCAGTGGAAAGCACATGTTGGATGCGTGCTTTCTGGATACAATCGCCGCAGAGCCCTATCTCTGCTGTCAAGTGAAGCTCTGTAGCATTCACGGATTCGCCGTCCGAGCCACACATCCAACGGCCACTTGTCAACTCCAGACATCGGCTAGCTTAACAAAAGGAAGGATGAAGTTGCTCGTGCTTTTGGTCATCGCCTTCGTGGTCGTGGTCGCGACTGTGGACGCCCACGACGATAGCCGCATGCTGCAGACTGGCAGGCGAGAAGGCAACGCCCCTGCGCGGCCAGCGTCTACGTTGGAAGACGCAAGGGCGGCAGCCGAGAAGATAGCGCGGGAGGAGAAGAAAGCCCTCGAGGAAAAGAGGGCCCGAGAGAAGAAGGCTGAAGAGGAAAGGAAAGCCCGAGAGAAGAAGGCCGAAGAGGAAAGAAAGAAGAAGGCCGAAGAGGAAAAGAAGAAGAAGGCGGAAGAGGAAAAGAAGGCTCGAGAGAACAAACCCACGAGCAACAAACCCATGAGCTTGCCTATTATCCATAAAGACCCGAACGCTCCGCAGCGCTTCGAGACCAGTCGCCCAAGCCCAGTGGACCGTGCGCTTCGAAGCAAGCGAGACGGGGGCATCCGTGCGCAACCAGCACCAGCGTTGGGCGAAAAGGCCCAAGATGAGACGAAGGCCCGCGACGAAGAGAGCGCCCAGGCGGAAAGAAGGCTACTACGGCGCTAGGCGAGTGGCACCCAGGCCGGTAGAAACCCCAACGCGTTGAGCCGATCCGAGAAGAATCGTCCACGCGAAGGCTGCATGTTGTAATCGTTGCCCGAGTGCACCGGCCGCGTTGGTGAAGGCAAAGCTGCGGCGAACGAAGCTGCTGCTGAGGCTCCTTCCTGAGCTGATTGAGATGAAGGTGTATTTTACGTGTCCAGAGCAATGAGTGGAGTGACACGGGACGTCCGTGTGTTTGTCGTCTAGAGTGGATACTGTATTAGTCCTCTCCGTTATATAATGCAAGTGGTATGCGATCATGATCCCATTCTGCGCTTTTTTCGTTTATGGTAGATTCCTGGATTGCGGTCAACCATGAGAACACGCGAGTCACACACTAACTATATCTGTTTTGAAGCCATTAGACGCGATCATCTCTAGCAACCAAAGCAGGCTTTTTAGATGGGCGACTGCCGGATTTGTGAGAAGCGAGGCATGTGACATTGCGCTTCAACGTGTTCCGCACTCCGGATCGCGAGCTCAAGCAAGACGGAAGAGACCCGGGCCTTCGGCTAGCGTTAAGGCAGCATGGTTGGTAGAAATCCATACGGGAGGATCTTCAGCCTCACCGAAGGCGGTCGGAACAGCGTGACCTGCCCGCATTGGGTAGCATGCTCAAAGAAGAGCATAGTGAAGCGGTGGCTGTTCGGCCCCTCCTATCGTGCGTCTATTGATCGTAAACGTACGTTCTCGAGATGAGCGAGTGCTGTGACTCCAAGCCTTTACCTTCTGCTCGGCACTTGCATAAACTGCAAGCGCTCGCGCCGAGAGTCTCGGCGCTTTGGAACAGGTCGACCATGTGCAGGGGGAAGTTCCGTGTCTAGATTCACGCCCATTTTCAATGATCAGAGCACTGGCCACACCAAGGTGCCAGACAAGAATATAACTGGCGATTATGTGGCGAGTGCACTTGGTGTTAATAGTCAATGTCCAATTCGACGTTCGTGCGAAACGATCAGGACATGTGGACAAACCAGACTACTGCTGACATATTATATGCACACCGTGCGAGGACGGTAAGCACTTTGCATCACCACGGTATCCCCTTCTTCTATCTTTCATGTGCTGGGTGCCAACCTAACTTCCAGGTTTTTACTTCAGCAAACCAAAATACGGTAGGAGAGTTTTTGGGAACGAAGGATCAAAAACAAGTTTTCCGGAACGGAGTGGCCGTTGGGCCAGGATAAGAACAGCACGACGCTGCTGGCTCGTGGCCAGGCCTCGCTCTCGATTTCGCCGCGAAGACCCACCACTCCACACCCAGGCTGACTCTACGAGTCGCAACCACTGTTAAGCTCCATCAATGCATTTCGTTTGCCCCACCAACGCCACGGGATGTGTAAGAGGAAACTGCATAAAAAAGTGTAGAGTCGCAGAAGACGATCCGTTTTGAAGGAATGGTGGATAGCACATGGTGGGTTGGAAGACACACCCTTTCGAACTATCCACTACAGCAGTACAGCACTTCAGGAGGCGCTATCAATCTCATTCGACTATTTGCCGTCCGATCCACACATCGAACGGCCCTTGTCAACTCCAGATCTCGGCCAAGTTAGCAAAAGGAAGGATGAAGTTGTCGGTGCTTTTGGTGATCGCCTTCATGGTCGTGCTCGTGACGGTGGATGCCCACGACGACAAGCGCATGCTGCGGACTGGTCAGCGAAGCGGAAACGCTCCCGCGAAACCAGACCCAGCGTTGGATGACAAGAAGGCTCAAGAGCAGAAGAGGAAGAGGCTCCTAAATCCTCCGGTGAGTGGTCAACAGATCAACACTGACCCCAAAGCATCGAGCCGATTCGAGAAGGACCTCCGAGACCCGGTCGAGGTCATGTAGTGAGGCACATCTGAAGAGGCGACGGCACTGGAGTCCCCACGGGCTTCGGATGGCCTTACCCACATCGGTCACGACTAGGACGCCAAGGATTGTCCAATGGTCCTCACGATGGTCGAACTCCAAGTGGTTACGGGTGGGATTGGTACAGGCCGGTGGTGGTGACAGGAACGATTGGGAGCCGAGTCGAAAGCGCCTCGAGATGTAAATCAGTTGAACCCCCGCAAGCGCTCCGGTGCATGGGGGAAGTAGAAGGCGGGCGAAGTGGCGGTGAACGGAGTTGCGGCAGAAAGCCTTTTTTTAATTGGTTGTGATGAAGATACACGTGTACATGGCAGTGAGTTTGTGGCACGGGACGTCCGTGCGTTTGTCGTCTAGCGTCAATAATGAAGTCCTCTCCTAGTGCAAGTGGATTGCCATCATTATCTCTTCTGCGCCCTTTTCGTTTCTGGTAGATGCCTGGATTGAAGTCAATAATGAGAACATGCGAGTCACACACTACTGTGAGGCGCCTCGACGTAATGGGCGTCTCCTACGAAAGTATTAATGTGAGGGACAATAGTCGAAAGCAGGCAGATGTGTGGGGGCAACTGAGATGTCTATGTATACCTGAAGAGGATTGGATTGACAATTTGGATAAGAGACTGCAATGAATGCTAGTGTGATGCCTTATGATGATGATTGAGGTCTATTCAGTTATGTCGAGCGAACTATGTAGCTATGTACGAAACATGTAGAGAGCCAAGCCCTTACGTGGCGGTCTGCCACTGGGCGTAGTCACCAGGGAGGAGGCCTCCAAGTCCTCCCCATTTGCTATAGAGGGCGAGGCGCGCGTTGAGCGGGCTGTTCCAGGTTCTTACTGAAGATTAAAAACTGCGAGTGAGCGTAAAGTCGAGTAATTCCAATACTGGACACCATGGGAGAGTTTGGGTGCCTCAATGCACCATACAACTATATCGACACCTTCACAGACAACGCGTTTCTAGATGCTTACACTCCGCGACAAGTCTTTTCGGACAGAAGGTTTTTTCCGTGTAACTTTTGAACCATTGGGCCGTTTTGGACGCTGTTTAGATATGTTACTGGTACATTTCTAAGCTTTCTAATGGCGTTTTTTCCGTGTCGATTTGAG
>JAADXL010000381.1:0-30293 GCA_023337755.1 Pythium aristosporum
CAAGGGCGGTGACAAGGGGGGTGACAAAGGCGATGGCAAGGGTGACGACAATGATGGTGACAAGAGTGACGCCAATGGTGGAGACCACGGTGGTGACAAGGGCGATGACAAGGGCGACGACTTTGACGGCAGTCACGCTAGCAGCAACGATGGTTCTCCCAGCTCGGGCAGTGGCGATTGGAGCTCGAGTGGATCCGGAAGCGCATGAAACGTTTCGAGCGTCTAGACAGTTCTCTATCTTCTTTATAACTCTTTATAAGACTGCATTTCCATGCATCATATCCATTTGAAGACATCCATGAACTTGGTTATCTACTATTCGAGTTCTTGTGTGTTCTTGAAAAGCTTTTCAACTCAAATGACGCTCACATCAGCACCAGACGGAGTTTCGGCGCGACTAGCCCCAGAGAGTCATAGACAAGTTGGCCAAGTGATTTCGATAAAGAGATTCCAGATCGGGAATTTGGATTTGGAACTGTAATCAGAAACAAATGTCAGAGAAAGGATGTATTTTCACACGACACATCCGTGGACTTTGCCAGTCACGAGTTCGCAGCGAGATGCGACGAGCAGCCCTGGCTGCATGCCTGGGCAATTGCCCACGACTGTACCAGAGCACACGGGTTTTCTCGCGCAGAACGTGCCACGGCCCTCGACACTCACAGCGTCACTGCCGAACGGGTACGCGGCGCCACACTCGTTTCCAGCATACTCACGCTCGACCGACGAAGCATTCCAGCGTGTGTGCGCTGGCGCTGGAGGGGTATCCCGTCTGAGTATAGCTGGCGAAGAACTGGCGGTACGAGCCGGCGCGAGTGGGTCAAGGATGGTCGTTGTAGGCGCTTGGTTCGCGGGCGTGAAGATGGGGATTTCGTCGGCTGGATTGGGCGCCGCATCGACGCCCAGCGCTATCATGCCAAGACAGAGCGGAACTGCCACGACCCGCATTTCCTTCTGGCACGTCGTCCTCTTGCCGGCGATGCTGGGGTCAAATGGTCGCGGATTTCAGCCGACGCTTTGAGCGCTGACCCCGTTGACGAAAACAGATCAGACTTTCCCCACCGTCTCAAAGGAGAGGAATGGCGTCGTCGCATGCCACTCACCCACCCTGTGGTGAGTCCTCTAGGAGCATGGGCGAACGCGGCTTCCGCTGATGGCCTTGCCACCGTTCTCGCTGCTTTGCCCACGCGCTATCTTTACGGTGTGGATTGTCTCGTGGGAGATTTCACCTTGCCCACATTCCAGACTATGGATCTTTTATGTGCAAGCGGCTATTGATACACTCACATTTGCACGTGTGGGATCGAATTGAGTTCCGAGAGTTTCCTCCCCGTACGTCATGCGGCAGTCCGCGGACCGCGACGAAGACCGCGTCGCGCTCCACGCGAAGGGGGCTCTGGACGATGGCTTCACCTCGCTCAAGAACGCGTTGCGCCGCAAGCGCCCGCGTCCAGTGGTGCTCACGCCGCTTGACTCACCGCAGCACACGCACCGCAACGACTATGACACCATGGACACCAATGAAGAGACGCAACCGTCTCCCCCTCGGCGAATTGGATCCCGTGCGTGCTCAATCTCTCCGCTCCCATCTCTCATCGCCAATATCCTGGAGCGGAAGCGGCTCTTTCTGAATCCACGTGGTGAGCCCGTCGTCGGCGTTGAAGAGCTCCTGCAGCTGCAAGAGCCACCTAGTCCACTGAGACTGCGCGCGTCGCCGCTACAGCTCATCGCCGTGCCGCGCAAGGTGTTTGACGAGGACGAAGTCGCACTCATGCCGTGCCACTCGCTCCACTCCCGCCTCGTGCCATCGCTCGCCGTGGAAAAGTGGAAAGAGCCGATCCGCGACCGTGACAAACACTGGCGAGACGAGGAGCTCGCCATGATTCTTGCGACATGCGGTAGCGCCGGAAGGGATCCGCTCGCGGGGACCAAGATGACACGAGGCCTTGGGAGTACACACAAGGGAACGTGGCGCAAGCTCGACGCACAGCGGCTCCAGATCAAACCTGCCACATCGACCGGAGTCGAGGCATTGGCCACTAGTCCTCGTGACTGTTCTCAGCCAAAGGGCGACGTACTGCTGCGTGTTCAGGGGGCCATGATCTCCAAGACGTACTGTGTGATTACGATCTACGGCGTCGGCATCTACGGACGCTTGTACAGCGAAGGCCTCGTCGACCGTGACGGGCAGAGTCGATTTCTCCGCATCAACGCGTACGATCCGCGTGCGTCCACGACGTCATCGCTCAAGGTCTCCCTTGCGGATCTTGCGTGGCTCTTTGAAGCCGATCCGGAGCTCCTCGCCGCCGGCCGCAAGCAGACCGTGCTCCACAGGGTCGTCTCTCTTCTCTACTTCCAATACCCGGACGAAGAAGCCCTGATAGAAGAGGAGACACCAACACCGAGGCTGGCAACCTGCGAGTCCAAGCATCCGCCGGTGCTCTGTATCTCTCCTGACGAAAAGCTCAACGAGGCCGCGCGTCGGCGCCGCGAGCGGAACGAACGACTTCGCCGTGAGCAAGAAGAGCGGCTCCGTCTGCTCGCGCTGCTCCATCAACTGCCGCGGCGCGCTCGCCACCGCGTCGTCGTGCAGCTGCAGCGCGTGAGCGGTCACGAGTTTCTCGTCTCGATCTACCAGTTTCCGTCCCAGGTGCGCAACTTTTTGGTCGTGGCGTATCACCCGCGTACGTCCCGCACGCTCACGCTTGCCGTCGGCGTGCAAGAGCCCGCCATGCTGAGCCACGTCTTTTCCCAGCCGCACAAGTGGACCAGCGAACAGAAGACAGACATCGCGCGGGCGCTTGTACCGAGGCTCTGCTTGCGGGCCTGCAGAACCCCAGTCTTTGCAGGGAAAAGTTCGGGAGATGAGGAGCTTTGCCGCGTCGCCCTGGCGATCAAAGAGGACCGTGTGGGCGTACCCTGTGAGTGGCTCGCACTCCCGGCACCGCCGAATGGGGACGCCCGCAAGCGCGAGATCATCGCCAAGTTTCAAAAGGATGCGCAGCAGGAACTGCGGCTCACGCTCGAACACCAACTCGAGTCTGTCGAGCGCGAGACCACGACCAAGGTCGAGCAACTACGAGCGGACATTGCGCATGCAGAGACCGCACTCGCCACGCTGCAGCAGAGAGACGCGCAACTGAAAGAGTCGATTGAGGAGCTCAACAGCGGCAAGGGACTCGTGGCGCACGACGAAACGAGCAAGCAGCAGCACCACGAGCAGCGGCGCGGCTTCAAGGCGGCCCGCAAGACGATCAGCGACGAGAGCAAGGCGCTGCAGGTGCGCGTGGCGGCGCGGAAGCGCGAGATGGAGCTCACGCGAGAGCACGCGCTCTTGGCAAAAGAAAAGGCCCAGCTCAAGTACGCCAAGGCCGTCGACTTGCTCACGCAAAGGGCAATCACAGCGACACTGCCGCTGTGGTTCGATCCGCTAACCGACCGCAAGCCGCCGTTGAGGTTGTCGCATGAAGGAGGCAACCGCCAGCGGACACGTCTCCACCGAGCGGAGATCCGAGGCGACTGTCTTGGCCTCGCGAGCGGCGCCTGCGTGCTCAGCGGGCGGCGCTACAGGTTCTCCGTCTTTGCGGAACTGCCGCCTCCTACCGGGGGAGATGAGACGGGTCAGCCGATGTTGGGCATCGAGTGGTTCCAGGTTTCATTCTACGATGCCGTGACGAGCCGCTTGCTGTCGCTGCGGCTCCTGCGGCTCGAGTGGCTTGCACTGACCAAGTCGCAGCACGACGCGCAGCTCGCGGTTGCGGCACTGGGCGTGCCGACGTCGCCGGCAGTGGCGCAAGTCGCAGCACTCGACGCTCAGTACGAAGTCTCCTGTCGTAGTCTCCACCAGCTCAAGCCACTGCGAAAGAACGAGAAGAAGCGCAAGCATTTGCTGGGCGAACTGAGAGCAAACTGCGTGGAGAGACGCAGGATTTGGCGAGAGCAAGCGCCGTGGGATCCCGTCGTACGTGCCCTGTGCGATCGCCTGCAAGTGACCGAGACAAACGCACTCGTATTGGACCGGTGTCTCTATAGGGCCACGCAGGGGATCGTGTCGCTGGAAGATGGAGAAAACGGCGGTGACGACGGCGACCGCGTCGTCGACTGTGAGGTCTGGGTCACCCTGAGTCACCACGTCGTGGAGTTTCACGTCCGCGACTTGACCAGCGCGCAGGAGTGGGTGCTCGAGTACCCGGACAGCGTCGAGCTCGTCAAGGAGTTTGCCGTCGAGTCGCTGCTGGAGCTGACACTCCATCTCGAGGCAATTGCGATGACGCTGCTGCTCTACACAGAGGACGAGCTCACGCCGAGTGGCGACGTGGTGAAGCGGCGGAAAATGCGCTTTGAAGAGTGAGGTTATACTGCGTCGGTTAACCAAAGCGAGCTGGCCGCTGGGAGAGCGAGACTGACGCCGAGAGCCGAATAGATCGAGACGGAGGAGTGACGTCCACGACCACCGCGTACAGCAGCGCCACAGCGGCGGTGAGAACGGCCTGGGTCAGTGGCGCCAAGCACACGACGTGGAGAAGGTCTAGGCGACCAGCGAACCACCCGAGGCAGACGCATTGGTACGACACGGCGCCCGTGGCCACCAGTGTCGACGCCAGCGCTGGCCAGCGTGTCGTCAAGAGACCATCGCCAAGTTCACGGTGGGAGCAGTGGACCATGCGGTGGAAGAGCACCGCGCCTAGGACAGCGCACTCGCCACAGAGGAGGAAGACAGCGACAGCGCTGTGGAGTATTAGTAGGACTGCAGGCGACTGCTGGGAACAAAACGAGAGTTGGGGTGCTGGTGGAGAGAGTCAATTCTTGTGGTGGAAAGCATACAGTCGCACCTCGCTGTCGGTCTTGTCCAATGAGGCGGGAAATTGATGGTTGGGTGCCAACAGCGAGCAGAGGAAATCGAGCCCGAGGAACTCAATGCGATCCGCCGGGTGGCAAGAGATCACAGCGGAGGATGTCGCGGCTTCATCGCTGGGCGACAGAATGAGCATTACAGACGCCGCAATTGTCGCGACAACGGCGATGGCCGTGGCGCTGGAATTCATGTGTGATAGTTGGAAGAGAGTGTGCGGTGAAGTGAAAGACTGCACTGTGGGAGGAGGCTGGGAAGCTAGGCTGGGGAAGGGAGGATATGGATCGTGTGTTATTTAAATCTTTACGTGACCTGATAAGACTATCGCACGGACTCGGATAGAACGCGGTCGTCTTCACGGGAGGTATCAAGATACGACGGAGGCAGGGGGTTGACTACAACGTCAGACCTCAACGTGGAGAGAAATGGAAGTTGAAAAGTTCCGGCCGCGCAGGGGAAGCATCTTGCTTTGAAAGGCTTCAATTCAATTGAAGGCCTTGAGCCACCACGTCAGGGCCACTTGTACTGGTGCGTCACGTCTTCTGGGGTAGTGAGTATAACAGCGACGCTTCGTTCATCTAGCTGCTTCGAGCCTTTCGGTGGCGGGATGGCTTGGTACGCACTGTCGACTGGCTCGGCGGCTTGTCTTGCGTGGCGGCAAGCTCGGCGGACGTGCGCGCGCGGCCGATGAACGACGTAGTCGTGATGGGCACCATGCCGAGCGAGATCGTGCGCGTGATGAGACTGGAGATGCTCAGCGCCACGTCCGGCGACACGGCATCATAGTAGTAGCCGATGGCTACAAACTGGTAGAGGAACGCGGCGCTGAACGCGACAAACATGCAGCAACACTGCCCAAGAGAGAAGCCCGACCACAACGGAACGGAGTGAATCAGGTAGGCGATGAACGCCACAAAGAGACAGCTGAGCTCGGCAAACACGACGGATCCCTGCACGGCGGGGAAGCTCGATTCATCTTCCAGCGCAGCCAGGAGAGTCATGAGCGACGATGGTGACAATGCAGCTTCGCTTCCGAAAGCATCGTCTCCAGACTCCTCGGCAGCGACGCTCATCTGTCATGGACGGAACTACGAATTAGTTTATCATTCAGGCAGGGAACAGAAAAAAATGCGTACCTCATCATCGTCCATGAAGTCACCACGCCATGGGTCATCGCGGACGCGCTCGCGGTCAATGGCCATTGTCTCGATATCAGGAATCGTGGGATCCGCGCTGACGTGGCTCTCGGTGTCGTTAGCTTGAGTGTTGACGTGTTCTTCTTCGTCGTCGTCAAAGAAGCCGTCGTCGATCGTGTTGGCCATGTCTTGCTGCGTTCCCTCCGTCGTACTGTGCATCTTGTCTGTGTGCAACTGTTGGATGGTGTTCTTGTGTTTCTCTTCTGCTTCTCGCTCTTCCTGCTCGCGCAGCTTTCGGAGGCGACGGCTTTCCGGCATGTACGGCGACGGATCCACATCCACGATTTGCCCGCTTGTACTAATGACAATCCACTGGTGCGATGCGGTCACAACGGGCGTCGCCATAGCAAGTGCCGCGGTGGTCGTGATGAAGGAGAGTCGCATGGTGGAGTGTCGAGTGGGGCGCAGGAGAAGATTTCCAAATGGACTGGTGTCGAAGGGAGGATCAGCTCGAATCGAAACCCTCCTACGCTGATCCGTTTCCTTCTTGTCTGCGACGCATTGAGCTATTTCGATTAGCTCTTGCAGGTGCTTGAACTCTTGGGCGATTCTCCGTTTGTTCGATCGCCAGAGCCACCTATTTTTGTCGGGCTTAAGCAACGGCTCCTAGCATGTGAACTGAACGCGAATTGTATTCCTGGCACCAGATGCTCAGGTTTCGACCCGGCTGATTTCATCTCCTGAGGGTATCCTTGAAGCGATCGAGTTATCAGCCGTGAGTCTCCTTCTTAGATGGTTTTCTTCGTCTCCGTCTTCGTTTCCTCTGGCTCCTCCGACTGCGTATCACCTTCATCTTCACCCATATAGTCGTCGTCGTTAGGTTCACCAACGTCTTCTTCCTCTTCCACTGGCCCACCGGCGAAGCAGAACGCAAAGATGGCCACAGTGGCGGCAGCGGGGGCGGCAACAACAATGTCTCCCATGGAAACCAAGTTGAGCGCGCGGCTACTGCTCATCCCCAAGAAAAGCAGCGAACACACCAAAGCCACCTGTAACCAGCGAATGGACACTTTCGGAGAATCCTCGCCTTTCCGCACCAGTCCCTGAACGTGCCAAGCTTCGATTCCGACCAGCACCATCAACTAGCAAAGCATCGAGTTAGTCATCAGACGTCCATTGCCCAGGCACGATTTGCAAAGCGACGTACCCCAGCGCCAATGATGAGAAGGAAGTGGAAGATAGCACTCCACGTGAGACCGTAGCTCTCCCATGGGATGTCTTGCGTTGTTGTCTCGACGAGCCGCGGGTACGTTAGAAGCTTCATGGTTGTCTTTCCATTCGATTTCTTGTGCATCTTCAGTTTGCCAAGCTCGACTGCAGTCGACCGCTGTGAGAGCATTTGCGACACAAAAGATCAGTTCATCGTTCGGGGTAAAACAGCCATCACTGAACACGTACCCCGAAGATCCGATTATTGACGCTGATCCGAGCCACGCAAGTCGTGTTCGGGCACTGCTTTTTGATTGTTCGGCGCGTCTCTTGGTTCATTCCGATGTTCCCACGCAATTGCGAACGCGAGCTGCTGTCGTAGTAGAGCGGCATGCGCACGACTTCAGCCTCGGTCTGGTTGTTTACGATGCTCAGGCTTCCGTGGTTCTGGGGCTTCCCCATTGGTTGCATCACCATTTCGTCGAACTGGAAGCGAACGACGACGCTGATACCCGTGCGTGTTATGTCGAGCTTTTCTTGGACCGGACTCATCGAGTGCAAAAGATCTTCGTGAAGCACCGTGATGCCGTTGAACTCGATCGACTGGATCGCTTGAGGATGACGTCCCTACAAGAAACAGATCATATTCAGGCCAAGTCTCGAGCATCAGTTTCCAAGGCGCACATACCGCTCTTGGTAATCCATGCCGATCGTCGTTGGCGCGGCCTGGATCCACACGCGGAACACGCGCAGACGCTGACCCAATGAGCAAGAGCGCTGCAGCTAGCGTGAGGATGGCCTTCGATGTCACCATATCAACCTGTAAACTTCTTCGCAGTGGCTTGTCCGTTGACCTCAATTTTGCGAATGCTAAGGTTGGGAGGAGCCTGGGAACGGATGAAATCGGCAACCGCTGCGCACTTCTTTCAACCGCCGTTAAGATACAGACGCTTTGAGCTATCCTTAGCAGTACCTCGCTGGCTTGTATCCAATCATCACGACTCGAGTCATCCCGTTCAGCTGGTTTGATGATGGAATGCTGTGGAATGTTCGCCCGCGATCCGGTCTTCTCCTCCACAGTGCGAATCGACCTGGTGCGTAATCGGTAGCACTATCTTCATTCGCGCTTTGCGAATACTCCCACAAGATGAGCACGTTGGTAAAGTTGAAGGAGATGAAATAGACGACCCCGAACCCAAGCGCGAACGGAACGACCAGTCGAATCGAAACACTCTTCGCCACTGACAGCCCGAATGCAACTTGGAAGAGTAGGCTGGATACGCAGGCCACATTATAACATCGCTTTTGCCACGGAGTGAAGTCCAACGGCCCAAGCCAGTACGCAACAGAAAAATATCCGATCGAAAAGACCGTGATGAACACTTCACCCCACCACAGACGACTCTCGAGCATCGGCTCGTACCACGGGATCAGCTCGCAATGGTTGATGAACTTTTGCCATACTGTACCGTCCCAGAGATCGGGCAGCGCGATTGCGGATAAGTCTCGTATTTTTCGGAGGTCAATCTCCCCCAGTGGGATCGTCAGCACCTCCTGTCGGACCAGAAACAACACGTTAGATGCGTACCATAAGTACGTGAATCGGTTACCACAAACCTTGACATAAGGGCTGGTGAGTTGAACTTCAACTGTGTGTGGGCCTTCAGCAAACTCGTGAAACTTGCCGAGTGCGATGTTCAGATCAATGGATCCCATCACGGCATGGGGTGCAACTAACTCCAGCTCAACCGCGAGCGTGACATTAGTTGAGTTGCTGGGTCGTATCGCTACATGCCCGGCTGTTGATTGCAGGATGCGCACATCGACACCACTATCCTTGAACTGGACCTTGACGAGCAGCGTATCCACGGGCTTCGTGACAAGCATGTGCGCAATCATTGGGGATGCCTGCCAGGATGCCCCGGTACCCGGAAACGTGATGTAATATTCGTTCACTTGGATGAACCGCAGCACTGATTCGAAGGTCTCCTACGCAAGTTTAGTAAAGTCAGACAGTTAGGCGCGGCTGTCAGATAGGCGTGAAGGCACCATCACGTACAGCAGTGTCGGCTTCAAATGGAGGTGCATGGGAGGGATATTCCACATCGGTTGGTGAGATCTGGGTGACACACATAAAACGTGTGAGAGAAGACACATTTTTCACCAAGATGAACTCAATCAAGCGCACCGTGGGTAGAGCACTATTGACGGCGTCCACTTCGACTTCAACGAGCGGTTGCATCGCTGCGGCCACGTCATTCCACACGATACACATCACAAGAACGTAGAGTGCCGCACGAATTGAACGCGCCATGAGATGGCCTTGGTGTCGAAGGTGTTTCCAGCTTCACAAGTGTCACCGGCGATCGGCGTGGTTGATCTGGTCACACGTTGTATTATTTTTAGCGATCGTGAACTCTTCCTGGCCCACTGCGAAGCATCAACTGCATGAGGAAGTATGCTCACGCCTTGTACAGCTCGTACTGTAGTACCTTCCATGGCGATGGTTTGGTTGCCAGGGCTGGTATTATATGGGCTGTGGTTTTTACTGTACGCCCCTGTGGGGGGTCGTTGTGGGCAACACCGGGTTCGCGGACTTGGCCTGCTGGCGAGCGGGTGCCGTTCCGTACAAGTACACCGACACGTTGACGATCACGGCGCCAACAGCAAACTGCAGGGTCGGGATCTTGTCAAACAAAAACACCGACATGATCACGGAGAGCACAATAGCGATGGACGTCGCAAAGGCCTTGAGGATGTTGTCGGCGTACTTGACCACGACGGCTGTGAGCAATCCACCGAGCGCGCTCACAGCGATTGCCCACCACACGACGGGGCGATAGCCATAGAAAAAGCCACGCATCGTGACGTGGTCATAGTCGTTGAACCAGAGACCGACGACGCCCAGGAAGATACTGATGAGCCCCATTTGGACATTGCGTTCCCAGATTGATCCCTTCGAGCTCGTGTTCTTGAGGATCTTCTCAAAGTAGACGCCCGCAAAGCCCGAGCACATGCACGACGCGAGCACGGCCATGAGTCCGACCAGCGTGTTTTGATCCGCACTCGCGTGCTTCTTCGGGCCTGACTCGTCGAGCTGCACGAGCGCCACGCCGCCCATGAGCAGCATGATGGCGCCCCACTGCTGCGGGAGAATGGTCTTGCGGAGAAGCACGACCGAGAACATGGCGGTCGTCAGGATCTTGAGCTGGTACAGCACCTGGAAGGCCGCGGCGTCGAGATTCGACACGGCAACGTACTGCAGGTTGTTCTGGATCACGTACAGCAGCGCCGGCACGCTCACGCGGAGCAGCTCGTACCCGTCAAAGATGACAGAGAGCGACGACTCGACCCCCACAGCAGCGGCGTGGCCCTTGTTGGCGGGGTCTTGAAACGCCGGGGGCGACCACATGATGAGCACGGCGCTGGCTGCGACCTTGAGCACCTCGCCCATGACGACGGCCGTGGACGCGTTGAACTTGGGGTGGTCGCCCACGCGCGAGAGCCGCATGAGGATCGCGAGCAGCGAGTTCTGCAGGCACAGCACGCAGAGGCTCGCGTACTTGAGCGACGTCGGCGGCGGCGGCGCCATGTTGCTGACTCGATATAATAGTGGGGGCCGGCATTGAACTGGTCTGGGAAGCCTCTTATAGAAGACGGGGCTTCTAAACGGGTGTATACGGTATATGAGTAGGTCTTATGATTGGCAAAAAATAGCGACGAGGAGTTTGGCGGGAAATCGCGACAAAGCGCTGGAAAGCGGGAGCGAGGGAAGCGAGCGAGTGAAGAAGAGCATGGATATCCGGTCGTTTTTCCAGTCCAAGGGAGCGGCGGGGGCGGCCAAGGCCGCGCCAGCGAAGAAGCAGTCGACGCCCGTGAAGGGTGCGCGAAAGAATGAGCCGAATTGCGTTGGAAACGGCCGAATACTGATCGTTGTTCTGTTGTCCAGCACCCGCGAAGCCGGCTGCGTCGCCTGTGCGGACGACGTCGTCGCGTCGAGCGAAGAGGACTGCTATTCTTATTGATGACAGCGAAGAAGAGGACGACGTGGTGGAGGTTGCCAAACCCACGCCACGCAAGCGCGTGCGACGCGCGCTGGATGACGACGACGAGTTCGAGGACGACGACGTGGTTGAAGTCAAGCCACGCGTAACGCCAAAGGCGAAGGCATCAGTGGCGTCGCCTGTCCGGTCAAAGAAAGTAAAGGTGGAGGCTGTGGTGAAGCAGGAGACGGCGTCAGCTGCACCAGCGAAAGCCGTCAAGAAAGAGACCAACATGGATGTTAAGAAAGAGATCAAGGACGAAGGCGATGAAGACATGGAAGACGACAGCAAGCCTCTGAAGATCGCTCAGTCGGGCAGACCACCGCCCCCATGTTCAGGCTGTCTGGATGGCGTGACGTTTGTGTTCTCTGGCGTGATGCACAACGTCACGCGCGACGAGCTCGTGCATCTTGTGAAGCAGTGCGGCGGCTCGGTCGCCAACGCGGTGAGCCGCAACACCAAGTATCTGGTCGTTGGTGAGAAGCTCGAGAACGGCGATGACATTACGGTTGGAACAAAGTACCGTGACGCGACCTCCAAGAACATTCGCGTGCTGCGCCAGAGCGAGTTTTACAATCTGATTACGGATCGCGCGGCGGCCAAAGAACTGGACGATCTCAAGAAACACAAGGCCGCGCTCCAGGCGAGCTTGAACGCTGCGCCTGGTGCGAAGGGCAAGCAAAAGATGAAATCGTACGTGTGAATGAGGATGGATTTACACGCCGGGGTGGACTAACACAGGTATTTGTTCCGTGCGTCCAGCACTCTCGGAGACAACGCGCTGTGGACTGACAAGTACAAGCCGAAGAGCATCAACGACATGATTGGAAACATTGAGCTGGGCAAGAAACTCATGCAATGGCTCATGGATTGGGACGCCGTCCATGTCAAGCACACGAAGAAGATCCCATTTAACGCCAAGCTCGCTGAGAATCGCGGTGCGAAAACTGTATTGCTATCGGGCCCTCCGGGTATTGGCAAGACGACGATTGCGACTCTTGTCGCGAAGCAGTGCGGGTTCGAGTGCACGGAACTCAACGCAAGTGACACGCGAAGCAAGAAGATGCTCCAGACCGGTCTCAAGGACGTGCTGGGCACGCAGGCGCTTCAATTCGGTATGCCGAATAAGTCAAACGAGCGGATGCATCTCGCAAAACGCGTTGTCATCATGGATGAAGTCGACGGCATGTCAGGTGGTGATCGTGGCGGTACGGCCGAGCTCATTCAGCTCATTAAGAACTCCAAGACGCCCATCATCTGCATCTGTAACGACCGTCAGAGCCAAAAGGTCCGGTCGCTTGCGAACCACTCGTTTGATCTCCGCATGCGCCGCCCCACCAAGCAGCAGATTAGCAAGCGCCTCATGGAGATCGGAAGCTACGAAGGCCTCATGATCGAGAAGAATGCGATCGAGGAAGCAGCCGACCGGTGCGGCAATGATATCCGTCAGCTTCTGACGCAGATGCAGCGATGGCGAACAACGACAACCAAGATCACTTATGACGACATGGTGAACCCCACTTCGCAGCACAACAAAGACGAGAGTCTACGGCTAAACCCCTTCAGTGCGACCCAGCAAATCTTCCAGCGTGAGCTCTCGTTCGAGGCGCGAAACGAGGCCTTCTTCGTCGATTATGATCTCATGCCGCTCATGATTCAAGAAAACTACATCCAGAGTATCATGCAAAACCGCAACTCGTCGGACGAAAAGCTCGAGGCGGCTGCTATCGCTGCCGATTTCATCGCTGATAGCGATCTGGCCAACCGCTATGTGCGACTAGAGCAGCGATGGGACTTGTTGACAACGCAAGCGGCGTTTAATGTTGCCGCATGTGTGTACTCGGCGGGCTTCATCGGTCATCCTGAGTTCTCCAGGTGAGGACTGGAAATGCTGACTCTTATGATGTGGAAGGCGTATTAACTTTCGTGTGTGGTGTAGATGGTTGGGCAAGAACTCGACTGCGTCCAAGTCGAAGCGCTTGTTGAGTGAACTCTCTGTTCGAATGCGTGCCCACGCATCTGGATCGCGTGAAGGTACGTTGGCTGAGTTGACCGGCCTGAGATCCAGCCATCTGACGTCGTTTTCTACCAGTGATTCGAATGGATTATATTCCGTTCATGAAGGAGATCTTGCTCACCAAGCTGCTCGCGGGTGAAGAGGTACGTGTGCGACTTGAGTCTACATATTACGCCAAAAGGTCTGTTATAACTTATGCTCTTGTTATCGCGACTGCAGCACGTGGAGGAGGTCATTGAGCTCTTGGATAGCTGTGAGATCAGCCGTGAAGATCTCACCGAGTCGATGGAGAGTTTCAAGATGCCTGGTATCAAACGCCACGCTTACGCGGAGCTTGACACCAAGGCGAAAACTGCGTTCACGCGCATCTACAACAAGGCCTCCCACAAGTCGCAGGGCGTTGTGGAGCGTGAATTAGCCGCGACAACAGTCAAGAAGGGCCGAGGCCGTGCTGCGGCGGTGGCAGATGAAGCCGACGGCGGACTTCCTCCAGCATCAGATGCAGAGAGCGAGGCAGAAGCCGATGGAGACGATGTGGACATCAGCAAGTTCCAGAAGAAGCCGCGCGGTCGTGCCGCAGCGAGCGCCAGCAGCGACGCCGCCAAGGGTAAGCGCAAGGCGCCAGCGGCAGCGAGCAAGGCCGCGCCGAAGAAACGAAAAGCGTAGAACAATAGCGCGGAGCTCATCCCTCCCTGTGGAGAAGGTATCGAACATGTCGAATCTGCAAATCAGCCACTGCATGAGACTGCCTCGTCATGCGGTGACGTCACTCGATGACGACGCTTCAAGATCGCACTGTACAGTCACCGGCAGAATAAAAGGGTCACGTGAGGACAGTGGGGGTAGGGTGGGATAGCAGGTCTGTCGATGCGTCGCTGTCACCACGTGGAATATTTGCGGGGGCGCGTGACGTCATGAGCTCTTCGTCGACGCGCACGTGGAAGTCGGTTGGCTACTTTCTGAATGAAGCAACCTTACGCGGTGCACCGGAAGCTTCATGCTCCAGTCGTTGGCCAAGGCAAGGTCGCCCTTCGAGAGGTTCATACTCGGGGATCCTGCTTAAGGCTCGTCCGTTCCACATGGCATGCTGCCGTGCCAAACGAAGCGTAGGCATCGTAATAGCATGGCGCTGCCTGAGTGCAGCGATTGCTACCAGTCAGTCGATGGAGTCGCTTCCGATGATGGCTGGTTTTCCGAAATGACTGGTTTTCGAAGGACTGACGGCAGAAACCGCCACACACACACGCCAGGAAAAGTGGTGGAAGCCCACTTCCTGGCAAAGCCGATCGCCCTCCCATCCACTGGGCGTCACCGAGAGTGGCTCAAGCTCCGTCACTTGACCGAGCGACGTCATCGCTCGTGGTGCTTCGACGTTGGCTGGGCATCGTCGACGCGCCCTTTTCACCTCAATTTTTCTGAGGTTTTATGGGTCTCAGCGTCCACTATTCGGGTGGATCCCGAGGTTTCCCTGCCATGCTCTGCGTCATCTGCGTCCCAACGAAGCGGAAACCAAGGAACGGAGAGGAGAGAGTATGGAGCATTCCCCAATTGGCTCGGGCAGCAGCACTGCCGCCGAGACTCCGCCTACTGCTACGACTACTACAACTACTACTGCTGACATGGGGGAGGGCCGACGCGAGCGCAGCGACAGCCAGCCGCGCGAGACCTTCGCGAGCGTCGACGACTATGTGGCCGAGCTGCAGGGCAAGCGCGCCATCAAATCCGTGCTGATCGCCAACAACGGCATCTCGGCCGTCAAGGCCATCCGTAGTATCCGCCAGTGGTCCTACGAGATGTTTGCCGACGAGCACAAGGTCACGTTTGTCGTCATGGCGACGCCCGAAGATCTGCGCGCCAACGCAGAGTACATTCGCATGGCCGAGCACGTGGTCGAAGTGCCCGGCGGCGCCAACAACAACAACTACGCCAACGTCACGCTCATTGTCGACACGGCCGAGCGCTATGGCGTCGACGCCGTCTGGGCCGGCTGGGGCCACGCCAGCGAGAACCCACTCTTGCCCGACACGCTGCTGCAGAGCAACATTGTCTTTATCGGCCCGCCGTCCAAGCCCATGCGCGCACTCGGCGACAAGATTGGCTCCACGATCATCGCGCAGAGCGCCAACGTGCCGACGATCGCGTGGAACGGCGACGGCATCACGGTCGACTACAAGGTCGCCGGCACGATCCCCGACGAGGTCTACCACGCCGCCGAGCTGCGCGACTATGAGCACTGCCTCGAGCACTGCAAGCGCATTGGCTTCCCCGTCATGATCAAGGCCAGTGAAGGCGGCGGCGGCAAGGGCATCCGCAAGGTGCTCGAAGAGTCGCAAGTGCAGAGCGCGTGGGAGGCCGTGCGGGGCGAGATCCCCGGGTCGCCCATCTTCGTCATGAAACTCGCGCCCAAGTCGCGCCACTTGGAAGTGCAGTTGCTCGCCGACGAGTACGGCAATGCTATCGCGCTCAGTGGTCGCGACTGCTCCGTGCAGCGCCGCCACCAGAAGATCGTGGAAGAAGGCCCCGTGCTCGCACCGTCGGCCGACGTGTGGCACTCGATGATGCGCGCGGCCACGCGGCTCGCGCAGGAAGTCGAATACGTCAACGCCGGTACGGTCGAGTACCTGTTCAGCGAACTGCCCGAGGACGAAGGCAAGGCCTTCTTCTTCTTGGAGCTCAACCCGCGTCTCCAGGTCGAGCACCCGGTCACTGAGATGATCACGAATGTCAACCTGCCGGCCGCGCAATTGCAGGTCGCCATGGGGATCCCACTGCAGTTTATTCCGGACGTGCGACGCCTGTACATGAAGGAGGCGTTCGGCAAGACGGCCATTGACTTTGAGAACGAAAAGCAGGCGCCGCCGAACGGCCACGTCATTGCCGCTCGTATCACGGCCGAAGACCCGAACGCCGGCTTCCAGCCCACGAGTGGATCCATCAAGGAGCTCAACTTCCGCTCGACGCCCGATGTCTGGGGGTACTTCTCCGTCGACTCGTCGGGCCAAGTCCACGAGTTTGCCGACTCGCAGATTGGCCACTTGTTTTCGTGGAGCCCGTCCCGTGACAGGGCGCGAAAGAACATGATTCTTGCGCTCAAGGAGCTGTCGATCCGTGGCGACATCCACACGACGGTCGAGTACATTGTCAACATGATGGAGTCGGACGACTTTGTGCACAACCGCATCCACACGGCGTGGCTCGACGAGCGCATTTCGCGCCACAAGGAAGTGCGGCTCCAGGGACGCCCCGATCCGTTACTGGTCGTGCTGGTCGGTGCCGTGTGCTCGGCGTACCAGGCCTCGAACGCTCGCCTCGAAGAGTATGTCAAGCAGCTCGAGCGTGGGCAGCTGCCGTCGAACGATTTCCTGTCGCAGTATGAGCCCTTGGAACTCATCTACGAAGGGATCAAGTACAACATCAAGGCGTACCGTAGCGGACCGATCCAGTTTACGCTCTTTTGCAACGACTCGTACGTGCAGGTTGAGATCCGCACGCTGTCCGACGGAGGCTTCTTGGTGTTGCTCAACGGCAAGTCCCACGTGGCGTACGCGACCAAGGAAGCCCAGGGTCTGCGCCTTGTGATGGACGGTAACACGTGCGTCTTCACCAAAGAGTACGACCCGACGCGGCTCGTGACCAACACGGCTGGTAAGCTCGCGCGGTACCTCGTGGAAGATGGCGCTCGCCTTCGTCGCGGTATGCCGTTTGCCGAGATTGAAGTCATGAAGATGTACATGCCGCTGCTCACGCCCGAGGACGGTGTGATTCGTCTGCTCAAGACGGAAGGCGCTGTGCTTGCCCCCGGCGATTGCATTGCGACCATGGAGTTGGATGATCCATCGTGTGTCAAGAAATCTGAGACTTTCCTAGGCGCCCTGCCGTCGGCCGAGAGTGGTACGAACGGTGTCAAGTCGCTTCACAAGATTCGTGCGGCGCAGACCACGTTGAAGACGATTCTGGACGGGTACTATGTGCCCGAGGATCTCACGCAAAAGGCGTTGAATGATCTCTTCGCGGCGCTGGCGGACCCGCTCCTGCCTGTCGAGGAGCTCAAGGAGGCCATGTCGCCGCTGGCCGGTCGCATCCCGCTCGATGTGTTTGCCAAGATCACTGACAAGCTCCAGCACTTCCGCAGCCTCGTCAAGAACGCGTCAGGCAGTGAGACTGAGCCCGTCGTGTTGAACGTTTCCGAGATCACGACGATCCTCGATGCCCACAAGGCGACTCTGCAGAACGACCGCAAGGCGTCCGAGTTTGAAACGGTCGTCGCTGGTCTGCGGGACATCACCGACAAGTACAAGCGCGGACTTGAGACAGCGCTTGAGTCGGTGCTCACGGAACTCATTAACCAGTACTTCGTCGTCGAGAACCAGTACGCACGTTCGCACAACATCGAAGACGTTGTGCTGGCGTTGCGTCAGCAGCACTCTGGCGATCTCGTCTCGGTGTTTTCCATCGCGCGTTCCCATGTCGCGTTGGAGACCAAGAACAAGGTGATGCTTCAGCTGTTCCGCCGCATCTCTCGCGCGGCGCCGTCCCGCCAGGCACTCAAGGAGGCGTCGTTCTTGCCTCTGCTTGAGCGGCTCGCCGAGTTTAAGGAGAACCACTACTCGCTGGTCGCGCTCGAGGCGCGCCAGATTCTGATCGACTTCAAGATGCCGTCGTACCGCGAGCGTCTGAACCAAGTCGAGGCCGTGCTCCGCGAGATCATCGCTGAAGGTCAGCCGTCTGAGCTCTCGGCCAAGTACACGGGGCTCTTGGACCAGTCGCAGCCGCTGTTCGATCTGCTCATTGGTTTGCTGGACCACGAGGACACGAAGATCCGCGACTGCGCGATGGAGCTCTACATCCGTCGTATCTACCGCTCGTACGTGATCGAGTCGATGGAGACTAAGGACTTTGGCGAGATTTTCGCCAAGAAGTTCGAGTTCAAGTCGCCCGTGTACGACGTGCTGCCAGTGGGTGTGCAGCCCAACCAGAGCTACGACGACTTGGCGAGTCTCGCGGGCCGCGAGCGCAACTCGAGCCAGCACGATCTCTCGTCCATGGAAACACCACCGCACACGCCGTCGCCCACGGCCGCGAGCGCTGGAGGCGACAAGGACCTCTACACGGTCATGGTCGCCGACGTGTCGCCCAACACTCTGCGCCACGGTGCGATCGTGAAGTTCGATACGTTTGAGAAGATGAAGCACGCGTTCGATGATCTCATTGCACTGTTCCCGTTGGCCAAGAAGACGCTGGCGGTGGCCAGCAAGTCGCCGCCGGTCAACGTGCTGCACATCATCCTGCTCGACGAACGCACTGAAGAGACTGTGCTTTTGCAGAACGCCGAGGTGTTCCTCAAGTCGGTCGCCGATCACATCAAGGCCCATAACATTCGTCGTGTGACGTTTGCGATCCGTCCGCAGCCGACGTCGTCGTCGACCAACGCCGACTTCTTCTCGTACCCGGGCATCTACACGTTCCCTAGCCGCATTGGGTTCGCTGAAGACAAGATTGTGCGCCACATGGAGGCGCCGCTTGCCTACAAGCTCGAGCTGCGCCGCCTGCGTAACTACAGCGTCGTGCCGCTCACGTCCGACAGCAAGAATGTCCACTTGTACCTGGCCAAGACCAAGTCGTCGGACGCCCACATTGTGGCCGAGCCCTTCCAGCGCGTCTTCGTGCGTGCCGTTGTGCGGCAGCTCGACCGTGCCGACAGCAAGAGTTCGTACGACGCGTACCCCGGGCCTGAGCGTACGCTCGTGGACGCCCTCAACGCGTTGGAGCTGGCGATCGGCAGCTCGGCGCTCAAGAACGGCCTGCCCACGAAGAACAACCACGTCTTCCTCAACATCCTCCCGGAGGCTGTTGTTGGTCCGCAGTACTTGGAAGGTGTGATTCGCATCTTGGCGTCGCGTTACGCCGACCGCCTCGAGCAGCTCAACATTTCCAAGGTCGAGCTTAAGATCAACGCGCGGTTCAACCAGGACTCGGCGCCGATCCCCGTGCGGCTCATCGCGTCCAACCCGACGGGCTACGTGCTTCGCGTCGAAGCGTATGTCGAAGCGGCCGGCCACCCAGAGCCGATTTTCACGTCGATCGGCGACGAAGTCCACGGCGAGCTCGACGGCATGCCCGTGACGACGCCGTACCCGGTCGTGTTCCCGTATGACAAGAAGCGCCAAATGGCCAAGACCATGTCCAACACTGTGTACGTCTACGATTTCCTCGAGCTCTTTGAACACAGCCTGCTTCGCGCGTGGCGCCGCTTTGTCCACGAACGCGCCAAGGGCGGCGTGTCCAACATCTCGATTCCGAACCACTTCCTCGACGCCCGCGAGCTCATTCTCGATGCGAGTGGAAACGCGCTCGTCGAGACGGACCGTCCGCGTGGCCAAAACACGGTCGGTATGGTCGCATGGCTGCTCACGATGTACACGCCCGAGTTCCCCGAGGGTCGCGAGGTCATTGTCATTGCCAACGACATTACCTTCAAGGCCGGGTCGTTCGGTACGCTCGAGGACCGCCTCTTTGAACTCGCCTCCAAGCTGTCCCGTGACAAGGGCATCCCGCGGTTGTTCTTCTCGGCCAACGCTGGTGCCCGCATTGGCATGGCCGAGTCCATCAAGAGCCTGTACAAGATTTGCTGGAAGGACGAGGCCGACCCGACCAAGGGCTTCGAGTACCTCTACCTCTCGCCCGAAGACTATGAAAAGATTTCGTCGCAAGGTGCCGTCAACGCCGAGCTGCGTGTCGCGAGCTCGGGCGAGAAGCGCTATGTTGTGACGGATATCATTGGTCGCGAGGCGGATCTCGGTGTCGAGAACTTGCGTGGCAGTGGCACGATTGCTGGTGAGACGTCGCGCGCCTACCAAGAGGTCTTCACGCTCACGTACGCCTGTGGCCGCAGTGTGGGCATTGGCGCCTACCTCGTACGCCTTGGCCAGCGTACTGTGCAGAACGCGACGCACTCGCCCATCATTTTGACGGGCTACCAGGCGCTCAACAAGCTCATGGGCAAGAGCGTGTACACGTCGAACGACCAGTTGGGCGGCGTCAAGATCATGCACACGAACGGTGTGACCCACTTGACGGCTAAGAACCATCTCCATGGCATCGCGTCGATCGTTGAGTGGCTCAGCTTTGTGCCGGCCGTGCGCCGCGGACCGCTCCCGATTCGCGACTTGGCCGGGTTCGACCAGATTGAGCGTCCCGTGGAATTCTACCCGGCCGACAAGGGTACGCAGTACGATCCGCGCGCATTGCTAACGGGCAAGGTCGACGAGGCCACGGGCAAGTGGCTGTCTGGGTTCATGGACAAGTCGTCGTTCCGCGAGACGCTCGACGGCTGGGCAAAGAGCGTGGTCGTCGGCCGTGCTCGTCTTGGCGGCATCCCGTGCGGCGTCGTGATCACGGAGGTGCGCACGTCGGAGAAGATCATCCCGGCCGACCCCGCGTCGCCCGCCACGCAAGAAAACCTCGTGCAACAGGCCGGGCAGGTCTGGTTCCCCGACTCGGCCCACAAGACGGCGACGGCGATCCGCGACTTCAAGGGCGAGGACTTGCCGCTCTTCATCTTTGCCAACTGGCGCGGCTTTTCTGGCGGCCAGCGCGACATGTTTGATGAAGTGCTCAAGTTTGGCGCCGCCATCGTCGACGGCCTCGTCAACTACGAGCAGCCCGTGTTTGTCTACATCCCGCCATTCGGCGAGCTGCGCGGCGGCGCGTGGGCCGTGGTGGACCCGACCATCAACGAGGGTATCATGGAAATGTACGCCGACCCGCAGGGCCGCGGCGGCGTGCTCGAGCCGGCCGGACTGATTGAGATCAAGTACCGCAAGAAGCAACTGCTCGAGACCATGCACCGCCTGGACGCCAAGCTCATTGGACTGCAGCAGCAGCTCTCGGCCTTGGCACCGGAAGACCGCGAGCGGGAAGAACCCAAGCTGCAGCGCGAGATCACGGCGCGCGAGAACTTGCTCTTGCCCATCTACGTGCAGGTCGCAACCGAGTTTGCCGACCGCCATGACACGCCCGGTCGCATGAAGGCCAAGAGCTGCATCCGCGAGGTCGTCGAGTGGACGCAGGCGCGCACGTTCTTCTACTGGCGGCTCAAGCGACAGCTCGCCGAGTTTGCGCTGCGCCGCGACATTGGCAAGGCCACGTCCGGCAAAGTTAGCTTCAAGGACGCCGAGCAACATCTCCAGGCGTGGTTCACCGAGGCCGTGAACGCTGGCCGTGTGACGAGACAGACTAATGTGTCGGTCGCCGACGTGTGGGCCGCTGGCGACAAGGATGTGCTGCTGTGGCTCGCGAGCGACAAGGACTGGATCCAGCTCAAGCTGCAGGCGCTCAAGCGTGAAGATACGACCGCGCAGGTCGTGGCGCTCGGTCTGAGGGACCCCAAGGCCGCGGTCGCCGGCATCTTGGAGCTGCTCCACCAGCTGAGTAGCAAGGACCGCGAAGAGGCCACGGCGTCGCTGCGACGTGGCTCCATCTTCAGCAAGACGGGCTCGGGCTCCAACCTCAACAAGTTTCTCGTCGACGACGACCTGGCGTAAGGGGATAGAGAGGAAGCAGTGGAAATGAACGACATCAATACTGGTGTATTGTTTTTTGAAAGGCTGCGTGAGCACGGACGGATGCAAAGTACTGTTACTATTTTCTTTCTCGTTTTCTTGCCTCATATCATCCATCAATCACTTGTCGGGATCCATCCATCAATCAGTTCAACACCCATCAATCAATCCAACTCACTGGGCGTCCGTGGCCGCGCGCTGTCGTTCCATCTTTTCCAGCGCCTCGTCAAAGCCCGGTGGACACGTCATGGACCGATCCAAGCCGGCGAGCCCAATGACCGACTTGTCGGAGCGCCGCAAAAAGCTCAGGTCGTGGTCGCGCGTGATGGTCGCCGGTGGCGCCGGCACGTCGCGGCCATCGTCCAGGTCACTCGACTTGCGCGACGACGACGCCGACGACGTTGGCGCCGACACAGCGATCGCCGGTTCCATCTTATTGAGCTTGGCTTCGTCTTCCAGCAGCTTGGCCTTCTTGTGTTCCAGCGCACGCTGCTCGTGCATGTACGCGTGCCAGTCCACGGGCTGGTTCTCGGCGAGCGGTCCCAAGTGCGACCGGTACGTCTTGATGAAGGCCCGCACTTGCTTTTGGAGCTCCACGCGGCGCCTCGGGAGATCATCTTGCGTCGCGCGGTATTGCGGCAGGAGGCGATAGAAGAGCGGACGCACCGTCTTGAGTTCAATGATGCCGGCCTCGACCGAGCGCACGCCAAAGAACGAGAAAAGAGGGAACGACAAGAGCACGAGCACGATGGACGACCAGTACCAGTCCGTGATGAGCGCGAGCACGACGCCGTACGTGAGCCAGAGCACGGGCACAGCGACAACCGAGAAGGCAATCTTCTTACTCAGCAAGACGTCGCGGCCGGCGATCTTGACCTTGGACCCGGCCAGCGCCTTCTTCTGTTCCTTGGACGACACGTACCGCGCCATGATGCCCACGGGCGCGTTGAGCACAAACGACGGGATGGACGCGAGCGCGAAGATCAAGGCGCCGTACAGTGCCGAGCCAATAATGTCGTGGAGACTCCACCACGCAATGAACGGCACTTGGTGGTCCTTGAGCCCCATGAGCTTGAGCGTGCGCGTGTACTCGTCCAGTGCCTTGTGGAGCTTTTGCAAATCGTCTTGCGCCTCGGGCAGTGCGCTGAGGATCTTGTAGCCTTCGGCAAAGCGGCGGTTGAGGTCCTGCGTCTCCTTGGCCGTGAGCCGCACGCCCGACCGCTGGAAGAGACGCCGCGCCGAGTAGATGAGCTGCAGCACATTGTAGTCGGGCGCGGTCACAATCACGGCCCGCATGCCCTCTTCGACGCGGTGCAAAAAGTCGTTGCACGCCTGCCGCTTGTCTTCCTTGTACACCTTCATGAGCTCGTCATCGACCGTGATGGGCGTGCCGAACTCGACCGTGACGCGGCCGCGGAACCGGTGGCCGCGGAAGTACGTGAGCCCGACGGGCACGACCGGCACGTTGATGTTGTACTTGTCCTTGACGCCGAGCGCCATGATGGCCACGCCAGCCTTGAGCGGCAGCAGATCCGTGCGGTCGTGGGAGCCGCCCTCGGGGAAAATACCAATGCAGCTGCCGCGGTTCAGGTGCGTGTACACCTTGGCAAACGTCACGCCCTGGTCCACCTTTTTGAAAATGCCAAACGGCGCGGCCTCAAAGAGCGGCTTGTCGGCGCCGTCTTTCAAGAGCCCTTCGACGACCAGCTCCGTGTCGCTCACGACCGTCACGATCTTGACGGGCGCGCCGCTGTCCTTGACCAGCTTGCCCTGGAACCGCACTTGGTCGCCGGGCGTGACCTGCGCCGTGAACTGCGTGCCTTCGCCAACGACGGTGCAGTGCACGGGCTTGAGCACAGCGGCGTCGGGATCGCCGTGCGCCGCGGCCTCTTCGGCGGCGGCCGCGGCGATCGCCACGTCGGCCGCATCACGCAGCTTGATCTTGCCAATGCCGGGAATGACCGAGTCCTGCGGACGCACGACGGGGATGCAGCCCATGATGCGGCTGAAGTCGCCAATGACGGGGCGGTGCCAGCTCTTCTCGGCGATGAGCAGTCCGACCTTGCGCGGCGTCGTCATCATGACGGTGATGCCGTCGACAAACTGGTTGGCGTGGTTGCCCGTGAAGATGACGGGCCCTTCGGTCGGAATGTTGTCGAGCCCGACGACGTCAATGCTCTTGAACGAAATGCTCAGGACCGAGTTGAGGAAGACGCGCGCCGACTTGTAGATGACGTCGCTGAGGTTGTGCCAAATGAGCCCGAGCATCATGGCAAACGAGAGGAAGCCCCAGTAGTAGGGCGGCACGCCGAGGAAGCTGCTCACGGCCTTGACGGGGTTGAGCGAGTCGACGGCCAGCGCGAGCAACAGGCTGAGCGCGAGGAATTGGGACCACGTGTCCTGCAGCACCTCGCGCTTGTAGATCTTCATGGTGGACAGAGGATCCGCAGAGCAATCGAGGAGGAGGAGGAGGAGAGAGGAGGAGGAGGAGGAGGCGTGGAGAGAGGAGGGGTCTGCGCGGCGGAGAGCGGCTTGGAGACTGAGCGCTAAAGGCGGAGTATGGCCACAGATTCCAGATCGCGCAGAAGTGGAGCTCCTCCGGCGTTCAAGAAGAGAAAAAAAGAAGCAGACGAAAAAGCGTACTTAGGAGGGAGTATACAAAGAAAAAGATAAAATATTGTTCTGTCGGGTACGGTAGTGGCTGCGACTGGGCACGTGACGCGCCCATCGTCAACGCTTCCGTTAGGTCAGTAGGTTCGCCTTTCTAGCAAATGACGCCAGTGGAAACGTCACCCAGCACGAAACTGGATAGCAGGTTTTGACTACTTGGTAGTCAATTGCATCTCAGTCCCACCTGAATCTAGACAGAATGATGGTCTTTCCAGGATGAACCAGCTACAAAGACCATCACTCTGCTCGTAGCAGAAATGAGAGGGGAGCTTTTTTTCCACCTTCAACACCACAATAAGAATAGCAGCGAGCTTTCCCGGCACACAATGGGCAGCGTCTATTTACTGCCGGCGAGCGCACGACGTGGTCTTGCTGCAAGCGTGGACGTTCAGGCTGCGTGGGTTGTCTTCCTTCTCGGCCAACGCGACCGCCCGGGTCCGATCCTGTGCCGATCCGCTCGCCCACCGTGACGCGCGTGACGCCGCTCGCGCCGTCTCCGACCGTCGCTTCTGTCGCCATGGCTGCCGACTCGAGCCTCGCCGTCGTCGACAATGTCATCAAGAAACTGCTGACGGTCCAGGACAAGCCGGCCCAGATCGAGGTCACTGATCTCACGTCCGAGGAGGTCATGCTGCTCTGCCGCAAGATCCGAACGGTTGGCCCTTATCACCCATCCACAACAGGGGTACGAGGATCCCTGTTGTTCACTTACTTCATTCCATTCTATAGATTTTCCTGGAGCAGCCGGCGCTGCTCGAAGTGCCGGCGCCGATCAATATCTGCGGCGACACGCACGGCCAGTACTCGGACCTGCTTCGCCTCTTTGAGATTGGCGGCTTTCCCGACGAGCGAAGTTACCTCTTCCTGGGCGACTATGTCGACCGCGCCATGCAGAGCATCGAGACAATCTGTCTCTTGTTTGCCTACAAGATCAAGTACCCGAACCGCCTCTTCTTGCTGCGCGGCAACCACGAGTGCGCGTCGATCAACCGTATTTACGGCTTCTACGACGAGTGCAAGCGCCGCTTCTCGGTCAAGCTCTGGCGGACGTTTGGCGACTGCTTCAACTGCATGCCCGTCGCGGCCGTGGTCGCCGGCAAGGTATGTTTTATGTATTCCACTCGCGAAGTATGGTCGCCAACACTAACTGGATGAGCATTCAGATCTTTTGCACGCACGGGGGACTCTCGCCCGACCTGTATACACTCGACCAGATTCGCAACATCCGTCGGCCAACGGATGTCCCCGACGAGGTCCGTTGTTTTTCAGCTTCGAAAATGCTCGTTTACGTTTCAAATCCAGTTACCTAACGTGGTTTTGATACAGGGTCTGCTCTGCGATTTGCTGTGGGCTGATCCGGACCCGGACAGCCAAGGCTGGACCGAGAGCGATCGCGGGGTCTCGTACATTTTCGGCGCCGACGTCGTCGAGCAGTTCCTGCAGACCCACGATCTCGATCTCGTGTGTCGCGCTCACCAGGTCGTATCGGACGGCTACGAGTTCTTTGCCGACCGCCGACTCGTCACGATCTTTTCGGCGCCCAACTACTGCAACGAGTTTGACAATGCCGGCGCCATTCTCTGCGTCGACAAGTCGCTCCACTGCGCATTCAAAGTACTGTGCTCGAGCGACAAGAAAAAATTGCCCGTGAAGAAATGAGTGCCTGCCAGTAGTCACCCAGCCAGATATACTACATTGAGAGTTGGAACAGTAGTACCGGTAATAGAGAATTCCTCAGATTACAGAAGCGTTCGCTGGAGGACGGTGACTCGTCCGAATGGCGCAGGCCGCGGCAGTGGAGCCTTGCTGCCGCTTGCCAATGCTGTGACGTCTCGGAATTTCTGTAGCACGGCATTGCGCTTGGCCTTGAGCACGTGGATGGCCTCAGCGAACCGCTGGCCACGGGCTGCAAGCCGTGCGACTTGGGCTGTGATCGCATTCGCCAGTGCACGGTACGCGTCCGCGCGATGTGTGGCCTCGTCGAGTTGCTCACTGAGCGTCACCAGTAAGTCGCACGCCTCGAGCCGGTGCTCGAGCTCGTTCGGTTCCGACGGCCACTCGTACGTCCTGACAATCTGCCGCTGCGCCAACACCTGAGAGTCTAGGTCTCCCAAAGTCATCGCGAGCGCGCGCTGCTTGAGAAAGATCGCGCGAGGCTCGTGGGCTCGCTCGGCCAACAGCGCTTGGTACTCACCCTTCCTTGAATCGATTATACTGAGTTCATGGAGCGTCGTACCGAGCCCACCGTAGGCAATGAGAAGATCACGCTGGCTGGCCAGCACGGTCGCAATCTCAACCACCTCATGCCAAAGAGGCACGGCCTCGATGTGGCGCTGAACCGCGCAATAAAGGACAGCGAGGTTGCGGATTGCACGCAGCTGCGCGTGGAGATCTTCGCTGTCAAGCGCGAGCTCGAGGTCTCGCTGGTGGGCGAGCTCGGCCTCGTCCGGCTTGCCATCGGCGAGTAACGCGTTGCCCAAAAAGCTCTCGATATAGCCTTGCATTTGGACGAGGTCTTGGTTGGACGATCCATTCAGCCGCGAAGTATAGTCGGTCTCGTTGAGATGGCGGAGGTCTGCGAGGGCGCTTGTCAGCCGAGTGGTGGCCAACGCAAAGTCACCGGCATCATACGCCAGCTCGCCGAGGCTCGCCTGGGCCATCACGCTTGCCAGCGGATCTGGTGCTATCCCTTCTTCTTGCGTGAGGCATTGCTGGGCATCCACGAGGTCACTGGATCCAGGTAGGGCTGTCGTCGTGTCCAATGCCATGAGCGTTCTCCCAATGTGATACCTCACGATCGTGCGCATGTTGGTGTCGGGCGGGTTACTGGTGAGCAGCACGCGGTAGGCTGTGAGCCAATGACGCAGTGCCTTCGTGAACTCTCGGTTCTCAAAGCACAAGAGGGCGGTGTTGTTGTGAGACCGTGCCATAATGTGTGGGTCGCTGTCGTGAGACAGTTCGTTGAGATTCTTCTCGGCCCGCGACGACAACGCTTGGACTTTGTCGGTCTCACGCTTGGTGTAATGACCCGACACGAGGACTACATTCGGCCACATACAGAGCCATGAACTAGCTAACATTGATGCAAACCTGTCACTTCATTCAGCGAGTACCTTCGGTGGCAACCTGTCGTGCTGTCGCTATTGTCGCGTCTTCTGTTCGTGTTGGTTTCTTCTCTTTGGCCAGCGACGGGCCGGTAAGACGTAGCGCCGCCTCGGCTGCTAGCATTGCGTCTTCTACGCCACCTTGGGACTGCAGCAGTATGGCGTGGTTGACTGTCAGCGCTGTCTCTAGCCGATGGAGTGACTCCAGTCGCTCACTGCTGGTATCCGCTTCCACGAGCGCCTCGCGCAGCTCGCGCATAGCCTTCTTTGCCATCAGGAGACGCGCCATCGCACTCTTGAAATCCCCTAGGCGGTGGTGGACTGCCGACATGTTGACTAGCGCATTGATCTGCAGCTCAGGCAACACCACACGAAGCGATGGCGGGACCGCATCTTGATCAGTCGGCTGAGACTCCCCCGTGTCTTCCTCCTCGTGATCTTCTCCTTGTGCCAGTGAAGGATCCGTCTCTTCTTTTTCGTCTTGTGCCTGTACCCTCTTGCTCTCGATCCACTCGTAGATTGCCTCGTAGTGACCCAACGCTCGCTCAAGTTCGCCGTGGGCAACACTGAGCTGCGCCATCTGAGACTGCAGCTCCAGCTTCCGCTGTGCGCGGCTGACGGCACCGGCGTCCTCCTGCTCCTCCGCGTGCGCGTCCACCGAGTAGTACGCGGCCGACAGCGCATCGTACTCGGTCTCGAACGGAAGTGGAGGCACCATCGTAGCTGTTCCACCGCTTCTCCATTAGTCCTCGAAGAGGTGCGTGGCAACTTATGGATACTGAACATGGTGATATCCATAGATCATGGAATGTACATAAACAGAACATGGGTACAACTTAGCGTGCATGGATCACCGATTGCACAGGTCTCGATGCCCACGGTCTCATGATGAGGCGATGGAACTCTCATCGCCTTTTCTACCGCTGGCTGTCCATTTCCGAAGCGCGATTTCCTTATGCACTGTTATCATAGTACAGTTGAGCTGATCACCATTCGGCTTTTAACTTCGTTACACTCGAGCTCTTCGCCAGCCTGGTTGCTGCTTCGCCTATTGGTTCTTCCCCGTCACTCAGGCATACAATCTCTCACGTAGGCCAACATCACGTGGCTCTTGGTCGGGTACGCAAGATACTTGCGATTCGCTGGGCCCATGTACTACTGACAGAAGCGAGGCGTCTTGGACAGTCTTGGACAGACATTAGTGAATGAACGAGCACGAGTTGTTCCGGCACATTGGGTATTTCTCCAGTTAGTTGCTGTCTCGACGCCGCAGCTTGGTTTTCTGTAGCTTGACCGCGCGCTCGGCGATCTCGACTTTGCGCTCGTAGTTTTTAATCTCCTCCTGGAGCGCGTATGCCTTGGCCTTTTGCCCCACGTAGTCCAGAATCTGCACAATACCTCACCCCGCATCAGCCCACCAACCCACACCCGTTATGTATCCTCTCCCTCACCTGCGGCATGTCCTTGTTGGGCTCGGCACCCTGCTGGGTCTGCAACTTGTGGACACGCTTGGTGTCCTTGTGGTTGAGCTCCTCAATCTGGTTCATCTCTTCAAGGATCTTCTCGTTGAGCTCGGTGCGGCTCTGGATCTCGTTCTGCAGCCACGTGCTCTCCTCCATCAGTTCCTGCAGCTTCTTCTTGAGGCTGTTGAGCACTTGCACAGTACTACCCGTGGTTTGCTTGAGCTTGAGCAGCTCGTCGTTGCGCTCTTCAATCTTGGCGACGTACTGCTTGTTCTCGATCTGCAACTGGTGGAAATCAATGTAGTGGAGTGCGTCGCCCATCTCTTCCTTGTGGCGCAGCTGCGCGTCAATCTTTTGCGCTTGGCTCTTGAGCGTCGCGTTCTTGAGCCGTAGCTTCTCAATCACGGCGTCCTTTTGGCGCAGCTTTTCTTCCATGTACCGAATCATCTTCTCGGCAATCGTCTTGCCCGTGCGGAAGTTCTCGGCGCCGACCACAATGTCGCGCTTGAACTCGTACGCGTCCTTCTTGAGCTCGGCGATGCGGATGTCGGTCTCTTCAAGCACCGCGCGCAGCGTGTCGATGAGCCGCTCGCTCGTGCGCTTGGTCTCTTCCAGTTCCTTCTGCGCGGCCTCGAGCTCGGTGCTGCAAATGTCGTTCTTCTGGTCCATCGTGAGCATCAGTTGCGCCCGCGCACGCCGCGCTCGACCCAATGCACCACCGGCCTTTCCCTTGTCCCCACCGCCCCTCTCCTCGCGTTTTGTGTCTTCATCGTCACTGCCAGCAAGCGACTGCCCGTGGCGCTGCAGGTGCGACACGAAGAGCTCATTTTCCTGCTTGAGCACGTCGTTCTGCCGCGTCAGGTCCTCCAGCTACACCACCACCACACCACAGCGACAAGGTGAGCAGCCGTACAGAAGTGGCAACAGAGAGAACATAGGGGCGATGCCGCACCTTGGTCTCGAGCTCGTCCAGCTCGTCGTCGCTCATGGTTGGAGAGGATCTCCAAGTCTGCGTCGTTTCAGGATCCACCCATATTCCCCGACTGGCTTCAATGGCACTATGTATGTCACAGAAACGGGGTAAAAGGGCTCTTCACGTGCCTGGCGTTCTTCTCTCGAGTAAGAGGATCGCGAGATGGCCGCCTCGACGCCAGAGGCGCCGCCGTCCGTGGTCGCGGGTCCAGCGAGTGCCGCCGCCGCGAGCAAAGATGAGCGTCCGACAGATCCGGATCGTGACG
>JAADXL010000382.1:0-30207 GCA_023337755.1 Pythium aristosporum
AAAACTGTGGAGCATGCGACCAAAATCAACGCCCTGAGCTGTCTCCAACCACTGGATATCACGCACGTCACTCACGCGGCCAAACACCGAAGTGGGCCTTTTCGTCTCTTCGGTCACGATCGTGGCGTCTGCGTGAGGAATTACGAACCGGTAGGGAACAATGAGATGGCCCGTGGCGTCTTGAAACGTCTGCAACAGCTGTGGGAGCAGCGTAATTACACGCACTTTCCTCTGCGCCCGTGTCTCGCTTGTGGCGAACGAGAACTCGACGCTCTCGAGGTCGGCCAGTTCCGCGGTGCTGAGTTCGTGTTCACTCCACCGCAAATGGTTGACTCGTGCTCCCAAATTAAATCCCCATGTCGCCACAGGCCACTCAGCATCCCCACGCGGCACCACAAACTCGTGAGACACAAGCGAATGCTTGTGGATCTGGTAGAATGTCCTCAAGGCCGCCATGATCTGCTCGTCCCACGCGAGCTTCCGATACGCCTCGCCGAGTGGCAAGCCCATGGCAAGCAAGGCGTTGGTAACTTGAGGATGCATCTTCTGGTGTTTGGGGTTCTTCACAAACTTGTGCAGCACACGACCAAAGTTGACGCCGCGCGCGTCGTCCGACCACGGGATTTGGTGCATGTCACTCACGCGACCAAACACCCAATTGGGTATGTTCCCAACTTTGGTCAGAGTGGACGCGTCTGCGTGAGGGATGACAGAAGGATAGGGAACGATGAGGTGACCTGCCGATTCCTCAAACGTCTGCAGCAGCGTCGGCAGCAGCGCAAACTCGCGCGCGTTCTTCTGACCCAGCGTCTCGCGTTTCTTGTCCGTGAGTCTTGCGGCGTTGTCGGCTCCATCGTTGTCGCCAGAAGATGCTGTCGCGAGCCAGCGCCTCGCAGTAGCCACTGGAGACCACCACACACTGCGGCGTCTGGACGCAGCCGCGGCCGCCGTGGACGCCAGCAGCGAGCGCCGCGCCGCGAGCATCTTTCTTCCCTTGTGACGTGTGGTTGCTACCAGTCTGAACGAGTTATTTTCAGCCAATCACATACCGATCCAGCTTGACAAGTGTGGAGCGGTCCACATGGCATTGTGAGTCATTCGTAAGGTGGCATGTTGAAGATGCATCAAGCATTGACAACTTCCAGCAGAAAATACATTTCTAGCGCGAAGTTAGTGACGTTCGCGATGAGACCGCGATCGACAGTCGCAACGAGCGCGGGCGGTTTCTTGTGGGGGTCGTCGTTTCCCGAGCCACAGTTGCCAGGAGGCTGCCGCTGGTGAAGTGACTGAGAGATCAGTCTCGGGTCGGCAAATGACAACAGCGGAACGCATTTGACTCACGAGTTCTGACATTCTTGGGCGCGCATCGGCGTCTGCAAGGCACCTATGGTCACCGAATGTTTGCGGTGCACCATGCAAGTCGAGACTAGCGAAAAAACACGCACTTTCGATCTCGGCGCAGTCCAAAAACCAGTTACTCATACGAATCGGGCGAGCACAGGATCCGGATCCAGCCACCGAGAAAGCGCGGAATGTTTAGCAAGATCCGTGCGATCTCGAGCGAATGCACCAAGCTCCACGTTAAGGGTCGGTTGCGACCGCTCGGCTCCACTCGTGTAGCATGACATCGCTCTGCCCGCAGGAGCTCCAGGCGGGCATTGATATTCTTGCCAAGTGTCTTCTCCATCCCAAAGCCGTCGAGTGAACTGTTCTTTTCAGTTGCAAATCGCCCACAAATGCAACCCCGTCGTGACAAGGATGAAGAGAATTGGCTCGGCATGATCCTTGAGGCCGATGACCTCGTCAACATTTGGATCGACGATGGGAGGCGCCGTGTTGTCCACTGCTATACCAGTACCGGAACGAGAATATTACATTGTTGCATGTGCTTGAGACCAAACACTGCAAAAGCAGATTCGAGTAACATGATCTGACGCCTGGCTGGTTCAAGAAAACACATTCCTTGACGTCGTCCATTATGCATCATCAGGACGCCTTGTTACGCGTGCGAGTCTCCGTGCACATCGTCCCCTTCAGAGCTTCGTTCAGATTGAACATGGCGGACAGGTCGCTCGACGTTCAATCCAATCGAAGCCAGTCGACCCTCATACCGTTCAACAAACTCAGCGTAAGTCCCCTTGCGTAGAACACGCTCGACCACCGTACCGAGCTGCAGCCCCCACGCGGTTTCTGGCCACGGCGACTCCGACGGGACGACAAACCCCCTCGGCACGCTGCAGTGACCGAACACTTGAGCAAATGTCTCCAGCGCTGGGAGGATAACGTCGGTCCACTTGTGCTCTTTCACGCTGCCCCACACGAAACCGATAGCATCGAGTCGAGTTGCATCGCGTTCAGTCTGTTTCGCAAAATCTCCCCTGTACCGAACTATACTGACACTGACGCCGAGCTTCAATCCCCACGCTTCTGTCGGCCATGGCGATTCGGACGGAACAATGAAGCTACAGGGAACTAGACTGTGGCCGTAGACTTGATGAAACACCTCCAGCGACGGAAGCACCTTCTCACTCCACTGGTACTCAGAATTCTCCCACACGAAACGAATCGCCTCGAGACGCGCCATATCGCGCTGGACTCGGGCAGCGTAGGAGACTTCTGTTCGGATTGAGTCCACAACACTGCCAAGCTTGAGACCCCACGCTTTCCTTGGCCACGGGTCTTCATGAGGTACTTCAAACGCGTGCGGAATACGGCAGTTGCCATGAACTTGCGCATACGTTTCTAACGAAGGCAGCACCTGATCACTCCATACCGTCTCCCACACGTTGAATGAGAACTCGACGCTCTCGAGGTCGGCCAGTTCTGAGTCGCTGAGTTGGTGTTTGTTCGTGCGCAATACGTGGACGCGATCTCCCAACTTGAATCCCCATGCCGCCACGGGCCACCGAGCATCTCCACGCGGCACTTGAAACTCCCGTGGCACAAGCGAATGCTTGTGGATCTGGTAGAATGTCCTCAAGGCCGCCATGGTCTGCTCGTCCCACGCGAACTTCCGATATGCCTCGCCCAGCGGCAAGCCCATTTCACGCAGAGCGTTGGCAACTTGAGGATGCTTCTTCTGATATAAGGGGTTGTTCGCAAACTTGTGCAGCACGCGGCCAAAGTTGACGCCGCGCGCGTCGTCCAACCATGGAATTTGATGCACGTCCCCCACGCGGCCAAGCACACGAGTGGGTTTTCTATCAGCAATCGTCACAATGGACGCGTCTGCGTGAGGGACGAAGAAGTGAAAGGGAACGACCTGGTGACCTGTCGCGTCCTCAAACGTCTGCAGCAGCTTCGGCAGCAGCGCAAACTCGCGCGCGTTCTTCTGACCCGGTGTCTCGCGTTTCTTGTCCGTTGCTTCCGTGAGTCTTGTGGCAACATCGGCTCCATCATTGTCATCAGCAGATACCGTCGCGACCCAGCGCCTGGCGGGAACCACTGAGGACCACCACACGCTGCGGCGTCTGGACGCAGCCGCGGCCGCCGTGGGCGCCAGCAGCGAGCGCCGCGCCGCCAGCATGATTTGTCCCCGTTGAGATGATGCCAATAGCTCAAGTCACACAAAACGAGCGTCAGTATACGTATAGCTTCTCCCTTTATCCGGATGTGCGGATCATCCGTATACTCGAAGCGTATACCTTGGAAGCTCTTGGCGGAATGGCGGGAAGTTACTTACTTCTAGACTCGCGAGTGTCAGGATCATGGCGCCGCGCAATCCGTTCGTGTTCACGCGCGACGACTACGAGCAGCATGTCCGCACGTTGGCGGTGCCCAGGGTGAGCCAGCGCAGCGAGTACGACGAGGTCGAGCTCGTCGAGGACTGCACGCTCTTTGATCTCTACCGGCAGCCGCGCCAGCCCGTGACCGACCCGGCGGCGACGCGCACGCTGCTCGTGCGCGTGCTCAACGCCGAGCTCACGTGCCCCATCTGCCTCGGCATTATCCGCCAGACCGAGGTCGTCATGGAGTGTCTCCATCGGTTCTGCGGCGACTGCATCCAGCGCAGTCTCCGCGTCGGCAAGAACGAGTGTCCGTCGTGCCGCATTCACATTCCGTCCAAGCGGTCGCTGCGGCGCGACACCAACTTTGACGCGCTGATCGCCAAGATATACCCGAACCTGGACGAGTTCAACGAGCAGGAAGAAAAGCTCATTGAGGAGCTCAACCGCGAGCGTCACTTCCACAATGCGCGCACGACGAGTACGAAAATGGGCGTCCAGAACCAGCAAACCCTACGGCGCAACGTGAGTCTCTTTCTTTCCCGGCGACTCTGTAGAGGATGGGGATTCTCATACTCATTGTCGGTGCTTTTGTGTGGGGTAGAACGGCAAGAAGAAGCTCTCGACCGACGCCGATGGAGAAACATCGCCGTCGGATGCGGCGGCGTCATCGACGTCAAATGGCCACAGTGGCGACAAGCGCACACCGTCCTGGGACGACACTGTACCGGCGTCCAGCGCCGCCACGAACGGATCCACTGCACGCAAGAAGCCACGCACCGCGGCCGCGACGACTGATTCTAGCCCGTCAACCAGTGCGACCACCGTAGCGGCGGCCTCATCATCAGCGGAAGCGGCACCATCGCCCGACAAGGATGACGACAAGGTCAACTTCCGGTTGGCGCTCCACCCAGAGGAAGACAGCGACGCTGTGCCGCTTCTCGGGCGCACGCTGTTTCGCACGTCGTACAAGCTGAAAGTCCGCCACCTGAAGAAGCACTTGATCGCGCTGCTCAAGCTCGAGTCTTTCAAGAACATGCGGATCGTCTTGCCCGCGAAAAACTGCTCGCTGAGTGGACTGAGTGCTCGCAGTACTGTCAAGGGAGATGAAGCAGCCGACGGCGACAACAAGGTGGCGATCCGAAAGGATCTCACCTTTGATCAAGAGCTGGAAGACTATGTGACGCTCTACGACATTTACCAGCAGTACGGCATGGGCACCAAGTGGGAGCTGCAGCTCTACTATCACTTTTCCGACTCGATCTTGAACGGCGTCGCGCAGTTCATCACCAGCGGCGTCTGATACACGATGCTATCCACGAACTCCCCCGAAACACAAAACCAAAGAGAAACAAAACAAAATGAGCCACTTTCTATTCCACGCAGTAGGAACCAACATCAGGCGGTCGCTCGCCACAGGTGATCCAGCAGCACATCGTCCGTCGCCAGCGACGCTCGCATCGCGCGACCCACTCGCTCGATCGCAGCAGTGGCGTTTGCATTGACCGAGGCTTTGGTAAGGAGACGCTGCACGAGCCAGGTCGCGTAGCGCCGCGCAAAGCGATCGCCGCATCGCCAGGCAATCGTGACATCCAGCAACGGGCTTCGGAGCACAGAAGACGGATCGTCCACGAGCGACGCCTGTACGGTTGCAAACTGATGCTGCAACCAGTTCTGGTTCTCTGCTGTGGTCACTGCTTGGCCTATAGCACCAAGCACGGCGTCGCAGGCGTCCACCACACCGTTGGCCTCGTCTCGTGCGTCCAGCGGAGGCGCTTGCTTGAGCAGCGACTGCATCACAAAGCGGCGGTGGCACCATAACGCCTCATACATTGGGTACGGCGCAAGGAGCTTGGATAGAAACGCGCACTCCTTCACGAGCAGCTCCCGCTTGGCGTCCGTTGTCTGCAGCAGACACTTGAGTACGTGCTGCCGGTGGTTCCAGCCCGAGTGGTCTTTCAAGTGCGTTTCGCACCACGCTTGCATCGCCACGAGCTCGCGCTCGAGCTGCATGGGATCGTTAAACCGTGAGACGAGCCAGTGGCGGAAGCTCCATGCGTGGTAATTCCGAGGTGCTCGCTCGGCGAGGATGGTACACGTTGCGACTTGCTGGTCGAAAAAATCGGCCAGTGCGGATGGCTCGAGTTCCTGCACAAGCCGTGTCGCGAGCCAGCGTCTGTCATCGACAACATAGATGAGGACCACGGACCTCCCGCAGCGTCAACTGGTGTAAGCCAAGCCACATACCGATAGGCCCACGTGTCGATGCTCTTGGGGTGGAGCGAAAACACGAGCGACGTGAACACGACTTCGTCCGCCGCGAGCAGCCACCCGCGATCCACAAACGCCTTTCTACCAGGATCAACGGCGATTAGTGTACTTCCACACACAAAACAGCGACGTTCGTATCCTACCGCGTGTTCCAGGCAGTGTAAAAGTCGGCGCTGATACAGAGCACCGCCCGCGTGCACGCGAGCAGCTCCGCAAAGGCGTCGCTCTCTGGACCGACGATTTCGCCGGCGGAGAGCGCTGCATTGAGCGCGTGGAAACGCGTGCGCGCGGCGCGGAAAACGATCGGACCGGCGCTGAATGCGACGCCGAGCTTGTGTTCCGCGAACTGGAACGCGTCGTCGACCGTGAGATCTTCGGCCTCGATGCCAAACAGAAGACCGATCTCGTCACTGCAGCAGCAGTGGTCAGAGTGTGATGTGAAACATTCGACTTCTTCTCTTACATAGCGGGGTCTTCTGTGAAGATCGCATTGAGCCGCGCGAGCAGCGTCTCGCCGTCGGCCGGTGGTGTCGTCATGCTGCTTCGTGGGGAAAATCGGATTCTGTTGGCAGGTATCTTGCCAAGTTAACCAGGACCATACCCTCATTATGCAACCTGCCTACACCAATACTCTATATCAGCAACTGGTACCCAGTTGAAGCGTTAACTTAAAAGAGACCCAAGGAGGAGATCCCCTCTCACAGTCCGACCGAGTCGACACGGAGCTGCATCAGTGCGACTTCCGTGCGATCCACCGCCGATTGGATACGCTGGGAGTCAAACTGCTCCGCTCCCAGCACCAGAAAGCTCTCGCCGTTCTCCTGAGTCTCAGAAAAGCCGGCCTCCCGCAGTATATCGAGTGCACCGGCCACCGCCACCAGCTTGCTTTGGATACCAGCGTTTGAGAGCCGCACGCGGCGAAACTTGTCCTCCTGCAGTAAAAAAAAGGCAGACGACATATTGGTCAGCACCACGCGAGACGTTGTCTTTGAACGAGTCGCTCTCACCTGTGGGTTCTGAAGGATGTTGTTGAGCATCTTGATGATGGTCTCCGCAGCCGTGATGGCGCGTGCCGGCTCCTGACGCAGCAGCACATAGACGGCACCATTCTCCGTAGTCGCACTTGAAGACGTGGCGATGCTGGTAGGGAGGGCAGTGGAGACAGGAGCTGGAGGAGGGAGCACAGTCGACGGAGCCGCACTGGCTCCAGCGGATCCGCCGATCGCGTTGGTCGCGGCACCAACCTCTGTGGAAGAGGAAAACACAGGCGCGTACGGGTTGAAGCCTAGCTGCGCCTGTGCGTTCTCCATCTCCCGTCGCTTGACCTCTTCGTTCGACAGCACGTTCGGCGCTGGGCGACTGGCTGTCGGAGAAGAGCCACTGCCCACCGGCGGAGGCTGCGGAAGGTCGAACTTGGTTTCGAGCTCTTCTTCCTGCTGAAGCCTCACTTTTCGAGCTGTGCTCACGCGCTTGTCCCACGCGTTCACGCGGGCCTCGGCCGCTTTTGTCTACCGATGGAAGCCGCATCAGATTCAGTTCAGATCGAATAGCTTCGGACAGCTCCAATCGCACCTGCATCTCACGGCGACGCTCTTTCTCTTCCTCGGACAAGGGCGGTGGTGCTTGCTTCACGAACGGCACCTATATTTCCACACACGCGCGCACAAGCCCAGTGGAAACATGAGTCTTGCCACTAACATCCACGTGATGGGGGTTTATCAACGCACCTTGAAGCCCTTGCCATTCTGGCTGCTCGCGTCGGCTGGCGCTGCGGATTGCGCGCTTTCGCCGCCCAGCACGTTCCCTTCGCCCTTGAAGGCCGTTCGCTTGTTCTGCATCTTGGCGGCCGCCTGCTTGGCCGCTTCTTTCTTCTTCTTAAGCCACTCCATTTTGATACCTCTCCCCGAAAATGCACGATGCAAAGGAATGCGAGCATTTCGTACGGCCCACAGTAGCATGTGGAGCGTTCCACATTAGCAATACAAGATTGGCTGAAAATGACATCGATCTTCACAGAAAAATGATCAACATCAGCAGCCACAAATCACAATCGCGAGGGAAGAAAGATGCTGGCGGCGCGGCGCTCGCTGCTGGCGTCCCCGGCGGCCGCGGCTGCGTCCAGACGCCGCAGCGTGTGGTGGTCCTCAGTGGTTCCCGCCAGGCGCTGGGTCGCGACGGTATCTGCTGATGACAATGATGGAGCCGATATTGCCACAAGACTCACGGAAGCAACGGACAAGAAACGCGCGACGCTGGGTCAGAAGAACGCGCGCGAGTTTGCGCTGCTGCCGAAGCTGCTGCAGACGTTTGAGGGCGCGACAGGCCACCTGATCGTTCCCTTCCACTTCTTCGTCCCTCACGCAGACGCGTCCATTGTGACGATTGCTGATAGAAAACCCACTCGTGTGTTTGGCCGCGCGGGGGACGTGCATCAAATTCCATGGTTGGACGACGCGCGCGGCGTCAACTTTGGCCGCGTGCTGCACAGGTTTGCGAACAACCCCAAGCATAACGAGACGCATCCTCAAGTTGCCAACGCTCTGCGTGAAATGGGCTTGCCGCTGGGCGAGGCGTATTCGAAGCTCGCGTGGGACGAGCAGATCATGGCGGCCTTAAAGACATTCTACCAGATGCACAAGCATACGCTCGTGCCAATCCAGTTTGAAGTGCCACGTGGAGATGCTCGGTGGCCTGTGGCGACATGGGGGTACAATCTCGGACGACGAGTCGACACTTTGCGAAAAAACAGACATCGACTCAGCGACTCAGAAATGACCGACCTCGAGAGCGTCGAGTTCTCATTCAACGCGTGGGAGACGGTATGGAGTGATCAGGTGCTGCCTTCGTTAGAAACGTATGCGCAAGTTCATGGCAATTGTCGTATTCCTCAAGCGTTTGAAGTACCTCATGAGGACCCGTGGCCAAGGAAAGCGCGGGGACTCAAGCTCGGCCAAGCTGTAAGCGATATTCGTTCGAATAGCGCCTACGCTTTCCAAGTCCAGCGCGATATGGCGCGCCTCGAGGCGATTCGTTTCGTGTGGGACGATTCTGAGTACGAGTGGAGTGAAAAGGTGCTACCATCGCTCGAGGTGTTCTATCAAGTCTACGGCCACAGTGTAGTTCCCACAAGCTTTGATGTACCGTCCGAGTCGCCATGGCCGACTGAAGCGTGGGGAATGAAGCTCGGTGTCAGTGTCAATAGCATCCGGTCGCATCGAACGTTCTGGCAAAAGGTCGAGCGGGATGCAGCTCGACTGAACGCTATCGGTTTCGTGTGGAGTGTGCGCGAGCACAAGTGGACCCAAGAGATCCTGCCGTCGCTCGAGACATTCTTTCAGGTTCACGGCCACACGCGTGTACCCACCACGTTTGTCGTCCCGTCGGAAACACCATGGCCAGAGAAAGCGTGGGGGTTGCAGCTCGGCCCGACGGTATGGAGGGTGGTTCGCAACCAAGCGTATGCAGAGTTTACCGACCGCGATGCAGATCGACTGGCGGTGATTGGATTCAGGATCGAGCGACGTGCCCAATGTGAAGCGTCTGGGAGAGGCGCTGGACGCGATATGGCGGACGGAGATACGTCTACGTAGTAAGAAATTGGCTGTCGGTCCTCATGCTGCATAACGGTGCAACCTATTGCATTGAACTGGTCAGTCGATTATCATTTGCTGCTAGATTCTTGGGTGTACGCAAGACACCAACAAGTATATTTCACTCAGCAGTAACATGTCAGATCATGAAATCTTGCTCCGTCTGGAAATGCCTCTTCGCCGCTGGGGAGCTTCATCGAAAGTATAGTGGATTCAAGCACGGCAGGTACCGATCTTCGAGCAAGGTCGTCGCCCTGGAGGATCACGTCCAACCTCCTACGTACGACGGGCGTTGAGTATCGAGATATACTCAATGTCTTGACCTCGACATGGGTACACTGATACCCAAAGTCACCGCGTGGTACACCAACATTCCTGATGGGAGTTACCATCATTCTCAAATGGTGAGCTCCTGAAGAGAACGACAGAAGCCGTGTCGAGGACTGGACGTGGCAGTTCTCTATCGCCGACCACAGCGCACGACCCGCGGCGCGGAGGAGAAGCGATGTCTCGCGCGGCGTACACCGTGCTCTTCTTTGCCAACACGGTCGTGGCGTCGCAGCTGCGCGTGTATGGAGCCTGTACGTCCACCTAACAGTCTGGGTCGTGTTTCCGTGCTGGCTTGCGGGGGATAACCAAGGTCTCCATTAGCTGTGGCTCGTTACTTTAGCTCCGTGTTCCCAAGCATGATCGCCGGCTGCGAGGCCTATGAGGACGTCGGCGCGTGCTTTGGCAACCAGCTCGTCTATCGGTACGATTACATAGTCTGTCAACTTGGAGTCGTAGGGGGGACTGACCGACTATGGAACTCTGTTCATCGACAGCATGAGCTTTAGTATGGGCTGTTTCTTTGTGCTCACGGGCCTGCTGAGCGCCGCACTCGCGCGAAGCTACGAAGGCTGCTGCTGTCTGCTTCTCTTCCAGTTGCCGTTCTTCATCGTTATGCTCGTCACGTCGCTCTTCCTCCCCAACGGTGAGGTCAATCAATCTCCTTCTTCCGCCTCACGCCATTAACTCCGCTATTCGCGTCCTGATGAAACAGCGTTCTTTGATGGATACGCTGGTGTCGCGCGCGTCGCGTCCGCCGGCTTCATCATCGTACAGATCGTTATCATCGTCGACTTTGCCCGTACGCTTCAAGTACCGCGGATACAAAAATCGAATACTCAACTGACTGGTGGACCTTCGCACAGACAAGCTGCGGGACTTTTTCCTGTCCAAGATGGAGGACTCGGAACGCGACGACGAGGCCCGCCAGGCGCTGCTCGAGTCGAACTACGAGGGCCTCAGTGAGGTCGACCCAACCAAGACGACGAAGTGGTACATTCTGCTATTGACTTACTTGATGAAAAACTGGAAACGCTGAGCTTTGTCTCACCCACAGGGAAGCCGCGTACCTCGCCGTGGTCGCCGTTTTGACGGCGCTGTCGATTGCGGGGCTCGTGATGCTCTTCAAGCTCTACGCTGGGTGTGAGCTCAACGTCACGTTCCTCTCGATCACGATCTTCGCCATGATCTTCCTCACTGTCTTGAGCGGTACGTCAATCAAGACCCCTCCCCCCTTGAAGCCTCGCTGATGCTTGGATGTCTATGGGGATATTGTGGTGTGCCAGTGCTCTCATGGGTGAACGTGGGGCTGCTGCCGTCGACCGCCGTGTCGTGCTACTTGGTGTTCATGTGCTACCAGGCGGTCCACTCGAATCCGGACGAGACGTGCACGTACGTCGACACGTCCTCCACCAAGAGCGTCCGCCAAAGCGCCTTTCTCAGCGCCGCGCTGGCCGCACTCACGATCACGTGGACGAGCTGGCGCGTGTCGGCGACGAAAACCAATTTGCTCTCGCTGTCGCCGTCATCGTCGTCGCGACCTCTGGCGGTCAAGCACGACCCGCTCGAGGACGACGACGTGATTGTCTCCGCAGAGAAAGCCGAGGGCGATGCCCACGGCACTGTGCCCGAGTACCAGTACCACTTGCTCATGGTGCTCTCGTGCTTTTACATGGCCATGGTGCTCACCGACTGGGGCTCGGCCACCGGGTGCGTATTCTGCTGTATCCAATCAGTGATTGTACAGCCTGTAAACCGTTTCTAATCATGTTTGCCGATTTGTGTCCTAGAACCGACACGCCCGATGAAAAGGTCCTCACCATGTGGGTCAAGATCGTGTCGCAATGGGTCGCCGCTGCTCTGTATCTGTGGACGCTAATCGCACCAAGCGTCCTCACTGACCGAGAATTCGGACCAACGTGTTAGGTGGGAAGCGAACAATGGGGGCGAACAGTTATCTCTCTTTCGTTATGTGCATAAATATTGCTGTCATATCATCACTTGGTCTTTGTATTACTTCCGCCTTCCACGCTGGTCGAGTCGCTGTCGCTTTCGTCGGCTCGGTGGCGGACGGTGGCCACTTGCGACCGCCACACGGAGCTTAGTGCCATTGCACATCGTGCCATCCAGCTTGCTGGCCGCCTCGGCCGCGAGCCGCGGTTCGCCAAAGTCCACGACAAACGCCAGACCGTCTCGTGCCTCCTTACTAAAGCCCACGACACCGGGGCATTCTTGGATAGCCGCCATCAAGCACGACAGATCCAACGGACGCGAGCTCGAGACGAACACGGACGTCACGGCTGGTGGAGCAGAGGTATTTGTATTGGGAAATGCCGTGGCAGGCTCCCAAGAGTATTCATTGTAGTCCGAGGACATTGGCGAGCCCGCATCGCCAGGCCACTGGGAGTACATGTTGTCGTATCCCCATGGCTGCTCGCTATACACTCCGTGTGGATAGAAAGGCGGCGAATGGTGGTGGCGGAAGGGGTGCAGCGGATGGTGCGTGGCGCCGTACGGGTACGGCTGCCCAAACTGGAAGAACCCATAGGGCGAAGGCGGCGGCGGGCCAGTGTGTGGAGCAAACCCAGGACTTGCCTCTGTTGGAGGAGGAGGTCGATGGGGAGGGTAGAACTGGCCCGGATCGTCGTACGCCCCATCGAGTGAGACAGCATTGGCCAACGATGGAGGAGCCGGTGGGCCAGCGTGGAGCTGCTCGCTGGACCCGCTCATGAGGTGGGCAAACCGTGCCTCGACAACGCCCAGATCGCCATCTTCTCCCGGATGCAAACTGCCCCTTGACTGAGCCGCCGCCGATCTCATGGACCCGCTCGCACTCCCGTGAGCCGTGCTAAACAGCGCTGGGTCGGCAATCACAATCGCCTGCAGACTCTTGCTCGAGCCCAGTGGAAACTCACTGTTGTGGAGTCGCCTCGACGCAGCCTGCGCAAACTCCTCGGTCTCAAACTTCACAAACGCGACACCTTGAGACTCGCCTGTGCTGCGATACGTCTTGATATCCATAAACTCCATCCCATCACATGCCGTCGCGCAGGACGAAATGGATTCTTTCGGTAGCGTGCGGTCGTACAAGAGCATGAGCCAGCAGTTGTCGTGCGGGATCACGGGTGAGAGCTCGGTCTCAACCAGCGATCCCGGTGCGGGTGCAGATGCAGTCACTTCGCTCGAAGTCGATTCGCCCGCCGCAGCTTTAGCACCAGCGGTACTCGCGTGGCGATTGAACAACGGCGGCGGTTGTGGGAAGGCATAGCGTGGGGACGGAGGCTCGTCACTGTCGGCATACGCCAGCTGCATAATCATCATCTCATGTCATTAGCAAAAGGTCCTCTCCCGTTACGCTGGAAATACAGAGTCTCGAACCTTCATCATGCCATGGTCGTCGCCTTCGTTATCCTCCAGAAACGATGTCAGCACGGACCGTGCAGCCTCGGGCGTCGCGTAGTTGACGTACGCCATGGTCTTGACACGCCCAAAGCTCTTGATCACGTGCACGTGGTCAAATTGTTCATAAACAGAAAACATGGCCTCCAACGCCTGCAGCGTAAACTAGTTTCACAGGTAGAGATTAGCCATCGCTAAACTCTCACCGAAAAGAACAGTCAGTGTGCAATACCTTGACAGTGGACGTGAAGAAGAGCTTGGCTCGGGGTCCCGCGCGTCGCCGTCGCACAGGCAGAGGCGGTGGAGCAATGGTCGGCACGAAGATCGGTGTGACGGGGCGAAACGACGGCACCGCCTGGAAGTTCCCGAGTGATGACGACGGTGACGAGGTGGCAGAAGACCGCCGACTGCACCGCTTCTTGGAATTCAGAGGCGACGAGATCCCAGCAGGAGATAGACTCAGTTCACTGAGGTCAGACAGTCGGCGACGCGCGTGGGCGCCGCTGTCCGGAACGTTCGTACCCAATTCGTCGGGCTCGGCCGTGCTCCGCTTGCGCCGCCCCACGCTGGCGTCGGACGCGTCGTCGACACTCGAGTCGCTCTCGTCCACCGGCACGCGACGGCGGCCGTTAGAACACAGGATCGGTCGGTTGGGCGTCGCCTGTGCAGCGGTCGTGCGCTGTGACTTAAGCTTGGATGGACGCACCGACTCACAGAACTCGGCGCCTTGAACCAAGTCGTGGGCCTCGCCACCCGTCGTTCTCCCTTCCCCATCTTCCACTGCCGGCCGTGCCAACGCCGTCGGCGCCTTCCGCTTCGCTGCTGCTGGCATTGCTGGGACGACTGCGGGTGCCACCGTCTTGTCCGCAGCGTCCTCACTCTCTTGCTCATAGAGTCGCTCAATCTGCACGATGATGCCTCCCAGCACATCGGCAATGTCGTCCTCTGGCGAGCGCACGAGCTGCTTGGCAAATGGCGTGGCACTCGGCTTCCACAGCTTGGGGAGGCCCGCCACCATTGCCGTACTGGGAGGGGACGACCGCTGTCTCTTCCCTTGGAACGAACTCCCATCGGTCGCGCCGCCGTCGCCGCCTTGCTCGTCGCTGTCGTCCTGCGAGTGCTGGTTGCGCTTGAGCTTCCCGGGCTGAGTTTTGGCGACTGTCGATGTCCCCACGGCTGGCCGGGACTTTTCTCGGGCCACCGTGACCTATACAAACACCAAGTCAATGGGCTGATCACTGTGAACAGAGCAAGAGGGGGAGCAACGGACCTTGAGAACGTGGCCATCGCTGAGCGTGGTCCTGTCGAATCGCTTGATGGCCTCGGCGGCACTCACCGGGTCCTCATATTGGAGAAAGGCAAAGCCCTATGACAAATCCCCAAAGCCGCTTAGAACATTCTACGCTTATTTGTTCCAGACAACTAAGAATCTCAGCATCCGTACGCGCGACTTGTTGCTGCGGTCGGTCGCGAGGTGCAACTGGCGGATCGCGCCGCATGAGGCAAAGAGATCGCGCACTTGCTCAACGTTGCGGTCGCGCCCGCACACGATAAAGAGACGAGACGATTCGCTAGTCAACGCTCTATCCGATGCGTCCATTGCCGGCTCCGTAGGCTTTATAATCGCGCCGCAATCGCTTGCGGACGCGGCCGCCGAGACCGCGTTCTCCATTAGGACGGATCCGGTTGTTCTGCTCGGAAGAGTGTTCTTGAGGGGGCATCTATTACCAAAACAAGGTAGTTATATACTGCTCTATTTGCAAAACAAGGTACATTACCTCCAGTTCCCTGACCAACTGTGGCATGGGAACGTTTCCAAACAAGTATTCGGGCTGGACCATCATTGACCAGGGATTCCCCACGCGCCGCTTCACGCCGCGATCCCTCGTCCCCCAGTGCCCCTACGGCGTCCAGGGATAGCGCATCGTGTAGCTCTGGATCTGCTCTCTGTTTCTGTGTGTGTAAGATATTCTGTCGCCGCCCATGGCACGCATCAAAGCCGAAGTTCGAGAGCACGCCCACCAGCAGCGCCGCGCGCGGCAGCACCACCCTGCCAATGCTGCTCCCAGCTACGCACCGCCGGCGCCGGCGCCGGCCCCTGTCGTTGTGAAGACAGAAGTCGGAGTGTCCCTTTTGCCGCCGCAGGATCCGCCCGTTGTGGCGCCGGCGGGCGGGCGGTGCATCGACCTCACGGCCGACGAAGAAACCGAGGACGAGGAAGACACCGACGAGCCGTTTGCGACGGATTTGCAGCGGATACGCAACCAAGAACACGAGCAAGAACGCAAAGACGAGCAAGATGACGGCGAGGCGAGTCCGATGGAGCTCGAGACGGATGCAGAAGACGAGGAGGTCTCCAAGGCGACGGCTCCTCGTGCGGCCATGGCCCATGACGCGACCGACGAGTCGGATGTGGATGAAGAGATGCCGACGCCGCAGGTGAGAAGCGCGGACGAAGGCGCGGACCCTGTGTCTAAAGACGCGTCGCCACGGGTCGGAGTGAGTGGTGGAGTGCGAGCTGTTGTGGACAAGATCGGTCACGCACTCCTGAATGCCGTGATGCCGTCGTTGTCACGGAGTGGGGCACCGGCGCCAAGTGCTGCCGTGGAGAATGATTTGGAGGCAGAGACACCAATGGCGCAGGGTGCAAAACGGGATGCAGTGGCCATGGGCGGTGAAGATGCAGAGAATGACGAGGAAGAAGAGGACGAGCGGTGGCCCGAGCTGCAGTCCCGCGAGGCTGAGAGAGAAGATGACGTGGGCGATGATGACAGGGACTCGACCGGCAGTGAGACGGCGGAGAGCAGTGTTGAAGCCCGGCAAGCCACAGTGGGCTCGCTGGAAGATGGCGAGATTTTTGAAGAAGGTGCTGTGGTCAAGTCCCCGACGGCGGTGAAAGAAGCGATCGCCCAAGAACTCGAGGCCGCCCGCGCGGCGGCACAGGCTGCAATGGCCAAGAAGAAGCAAAAGAAGCGTGGGCGCAAGAAAAATAAGCGCAAGGTCGAGGTCATGCTGACCGCAGCACCCGTCGAGGAGGTTGATGAGTTTGGCCGCAACCTCCGCCATCAGCCGATGATGCCAAGGCCTATGTCCGTGGTGCAGTCTTCGCATATGCAGCCTTTTTTGCCGTCAATGGCGATGTCTCTGCCCACGCAGACTTCAGTGCATGCGCCGCCGCCTCTGCTGCCTTTACCGCCGCTGATGACCACGCCTCCTCATCCGCCACCTGTACCTCAGCCACCACAGCTGCCTGTTCCCATGCACGAATATGGGAAGCCACATGCGCCACAGCAATTCTTGGACGATCAGATTGTACGTGTGAATCGTCACGGCGGGTTCGAACCCTTTGCTCTGCATGGGAACAGCCGAGGCCCTCGCCCACCGATTGCCCCTCCGTTCTCCCAACCTCCTCCCCTGGCGCCACCCACCGGATTTCGATACGTCTCCATGGATCATTTCAGACCCGAAGGCACTGGTGCGGTAGGAGAAGGAAGTCCTAATCGAGGGCTCAAGCGACCACACCAGCCGAGCAAGCAGGGAGTCGATGATGAACCGGCCTTTGATCTTGACAGTCTACGGGCAGCGGCTTTGAAAACCAAGCGCAAGCTAGCCAAGGAGACTCAAACTGCGGCCCCTATCGATCCTCCGACGGTGACGGCTGCGGCGCCAGATCCTTCTGCAGATACAAGCTCTGCTACTGATGGCGCGGCTGAAGAAGGAGAAGGAGATTTGGACGCGTTGCGCATGGAGTTGCTCAAGTCCATGCGACGGAGACGACGGGAGCCGTCGGGCCAGTCGACATCAAGTGTGACCGAGTCGGTCGACGATACCTCCTCCGGTAAGAGCTCTGGCAGTAATCGAGTAGAACCAGAGCCGTCACCGATCAATACACCCGCCGAGACAGCCCGGGGAAAACCGACCGCTACCGCAAGTCTTCCTTTGGTGATGGAGACCAGGAAGCAAGAGCATGCAGTCGAGAATCGTCTTACATCATCGACTCTTCCTGAACTCGCGAGCCCGCCGTTGCGGCCACTGACAGCAGTATCCCAGACTTGTGTGATCCGCTTCTCTCTGGACGATCTCTCTCTGGATGAACAAAAGAGTCGTGCCAATAGTTTCGACGACGCGGCAGCGCGATACGAAAAGGTGGTGCAAGATGTTCGAGCCAAGGCGGTGTCCGCAAAACTCACTGATGTTACTCAGCGGACTGAGCCTCATGGCCCAATTGCGTCGGCCAGCAAGGCAACCACCACGACTGAAGAGCAGTCTTCCGTCGTTGCAGCGCGTACTGGAGCCTCGACGACTCGAACGGCAGACACATCAGTGGATGCAGCGGTTTGTCTTTGTCGGTGCTTCTCGAAAGGCGACCCAACCTCTGACGACCGGCGCTGGGCCGTGTTTCTTGTGTGTTTTGCTGTAGGAACTGACTGCTCAAGAATCTACGACACGAGCGGAAGCAGAGGCGAATGGAGTAGACAAGACAGAAAAGGTACTGCCAACGACGACGCGTACGGTGGTGGTGGACCCTGAGGTTCTAGCGGGTCCAGTGAGGCTAGAGGCGGAGCGCCAGGCGTGTCTGGCAAATATCCGAGAGGCAGACGCCAACATTGCGCGCCTGGATGCCGAGATTGCCGCTCTTCGCCACGCGCTCGCTGCACGAGAAGCCGACTCGCAGTCGTCGGTGACGGCCTGTGGTGCGTGAGAGGATGGCAAATCTACGGAAAAGGTGAGGTGATTCAAAGAGAGTTGGCACTGGGCTGGAAGGGGCATTGCTTCCCCCTAGCGAGCGCGGAGTTTGTAGGAACGAAAAGAGAGTTTTCGAGGTCTAATTTATACCAAACTGATTACCGATTCCATCGATCGCAATCGCATTAGCCATCCGTTTAAGCACACGCTCACGGCTTGGTCTTTTTCGGCTTCGTAGCTTCTGCTGCGTCTCCGACGGCGCCATTACCCTTGCGCTTCTTGGCATTCTTTTTCTGTCGCTTGGACTGGGTTTGCTGGGACTCCTTGTCCCCACTTGGTTCGTCCGCCATCTCCACCACGACGCGAGGCGCGGCGGCCGCTGCCGCTGCACTCACGGGTTTCGTACTCGCGTCCGTCTTCTTCACTTTCTTGGCCTTTTTCACGGGCTTTTCCTCGACCATGCCATCCACGGGTACGACACAGACCGACAGACTCGTGAGCCGCGGCTTGCTGAGGATCATGGTCGACGCCACTGGCGTGACGCCTTCATTCGCTTCCTCGGGCGCCAGTGGATCCAGCTTCACGTCGGCCAAATCGTAGACTTGGACCACGCCGTTGGACGTGGCCACGACGACCCACGGGAGCTTGTCGTCGCCGTGAGGGTACACGACTTCAATATGGCGGATCCGCGTCGTGATTGCCTCGTGCGCGATCTTGGCCACGAGCCTGCACAAGACATATTACGTGAGTAACTCCTCAGTACCAGAACCCGTAGGAATAAGTGAGACCGACGTGACGTACGTGCCGTTGGTCTTCCACACGTAAATGCGCTTGTCCTCGCCACCACACACGATGTAGTCATCCGTGGCGAATGCCATGGCATGGATCTTGTCGCCATGCGCCAGCACGCCCACGACCTCGGCGTTAGCGCTGCTAAACACTGAGAGCTCCGTGCCAAAGCACAGCGCGTACCGCGCTCCGGACTGCGACATCTTCACGAGGCTCGCTTCCTTTTCCAGGCGGCGGATGTACGCGATGCGTCCCTTGACGAGATTCCACATGCGCAGCGTGCGGTCCCGTGCCACAGAGAAGGCGAGCTTGCCGCTCGGGTGGACGGCCATGGAGACGACCTCTCCCTTGTGGCCGCCCAGAATGTGGAGGCAGTTCCAGTCCGACGTCCGCCAAATGCAGATCGTGTGGTCGGCGCTGCCGCTGAGCATGTGGCTCTGGCCAAAGAACTCGAGGCACGTCACGGCGCCCTTGTGCTCCATGAGCGTGCCGACCTCGACGCGCTTGTTCACATTGTAGATCCTGTACACAGCAACATTTTGTTGGTTAGTTGCCAACGCATTCTGTTGGATTTCCAATGAAAACAACGTCCGTACTTGATGGTCTCGTCGTTGCCGCCCGAGATGAGTGTCCTGCCCTGCTTGGCCGTCATGAACGCGACGCTCTTGATGCACTCGGCATGGGCCGCGTACCCAAACGTGAGCTTCATCTTCTTGCTGGTGGCGGGCATTTCCCAGCCGTAGAGCAGGCCCTCGTACGTGCCGGCGACGATGCGGACCAGCGACGCCATGGCTGATTTTTGTTGGTTTGTTGGATGTGTCTGTTGGCGCGGCGCCAACAAAAACCATGGTGGTCAACCAGTGATGTGGAGAATGTAGTGTACATTCCATACTAAGTACGAGTGTCAGTGTAATGAGGTTTAGTTTGTGACATGGCTACACTCTGGCGTATGTGAGCTCCTCGCTAAAAATAAGATCAGAGATTGATCTGGACTCAAGAGCACGGAACAAGACGAGAACGCGATGGAGCAACACAGTCGCATGCGATCGGTTTACTTGGGTGGTTATCCCGGGGGCAACGCATTCGCGCTGCCTTGGCGCCTTGGGCATTCGCAAGAATAAGCTTTAGCGCAGAGCTCGGTCACTGCATCATGGAGCTCGACTTGGTACTCACGCCAGAGGATGGAAATGACGGAATTCTCGAGTCTGCGGGCTTGTCGTCTCCCTTGGGGGGTAAACACCAGCGTGATCTATCTCTGTCGGCGAAATGGGCCAGCAACAAGGCGCTCGCCCTGGAATACCTTCACCGACAACGAGTACGGGATGGCGCCAGTTGTACCTATACCTTACACGTGAGTGCTGATGCATTCTGCTGTGTAGGAAGCGATTTTGTGGATTGAGAGCGTTCTGGAGCGGAAGCTCCCACGAGATTTGTTCGAGGCACTCAAGTCAGGCATCGTACTTCGTGAGGTGCTGGCCAAGCTGTACCCTGAGCCGACGACGCAGTGCACGTCGCCGATCAGTCGACGATACAGCCTCACGATGGCACCGTGGAAAGAGCGCGAAAACATCTCGATCTTTCTCAAGCACTGCAAGTCGTAAGTCGCGCAAGCTCTCTGCCGTGTGAGTTCTTCTGGCTTTCCTCCGTGAGCTGATAGATATCTGTTGCTGGTGCAGGATGGGCATGAACGATACGTTCCTGTTCTGCACGGACGATCTCTACGAAGGCACGAACATGGTGCAAGTGCTGTTCAGTATCCAGCATTTCATGGCATTCTCGCGAGCGAAATCGAGGTTCCTTTTCAAGCCCATTCAGCAAGAGTCGATCACGTTCTCCAACCAAGAGGTAAGCGCTGCAATCGACGTGTTGGTGGTCTCAGGGACTCTGATCCCAAGCTCAACAACACAACCACTATGTCCTTATAGTTGGAGATGGCACTGTCCAAGATCGAGCAGGCCGGCGTGGATGTGAACGCATTGCTGACCAGCGCGCCGTCTAGCGCGTCCTCTTCGCCGACTAAGCCTCATGTGGACGAACAACACGAAGCGACGAGCGGCGAGTCATCATCAACGGCAATGAGCGACTCAGATTCCGATGCGATCGACGCAAAGGACGAGCAAGACCCAACTGAGAACGAGTCTGAGAACAAGGAGGAGGCAGAGCCGGCCGAAGACGAGTGCGCGAACAGTGATGGTGGCGATGACGAATCGGCCGCACTCCAAGTTCTCGAACTCGAGTTGGAGGCTCACGAGGACAACAATAATACAGCTATCGAAGAGGAGGATACCGCCAAGGTCGACCAACAACTCCCTGTGGACGAAGCAGAGGAGGAAGTCGTCAGCATTCATCAGCACCTTCCCGCGAATGAAGCGGAAGAAGAGACGTTGGACGTGGAGGAGCCGGTTGATCTCGGAGCTGAGAGTCAGCGAGCCGATCTCGAAGCAGAAGCAGACGAGCGCGACTTGGCCGTGCTCCAGACTCTTGCAGAGGCAGTGACCGACGACGAGATCTTTGCGTTCGCCGCAACCGAGCTGGATGAGAGCATTCTGCTCTTGGAGATCATGGACGAAATGCTTAGTCGCATCGACCATCACGCTGACGTCGTTAAGCTCGCCGAAGAGGTCGCGACTGAATCTCAACCGTCGCAAGCGGTGGCAATGCCAGGCGAGATTGAAGTCATTCGGCTCAGCTCGACCGAACTGACGGACAAGCACGACACTTACGTGGGGGATTCTCTCGCGCCGACTGTCCCCGACTCGAACGCCGTCGCCGAGTCTGAGACCCCAGCCAACCGATTCTCTCGCGCCGGGCGAGCGTCCAAGAAGGCATCGAAAGTCGGCAAGAAGAAGCATCAGCAAGAGAGTTCCAACGAACCGCTCGACGAAGAATCCATGTCCAAGTGCACGTGCGGCAGCAAGTGCACGATTATGTAAGGCAAGATGAACGAGGCTAGTGGACGTCTTCGCTGTCTTTCTTAGATATTGCCTAGTATATGCTCCTACGAGGAATCAGTGCAAATGGATCTGCCCTGTTTGAATCAGCTTGTTTACTCGTTCGGGATCGCTGTCAACAGCGAGTCGCCTGTGATCTCAAAGTTGGGCGTCTCGTTCTGCTTGAACGACAGCATGAGGCTCTTGAACTCTTCGAAGTCCGAGCAGCTCAGCAGCACGTCTACGACGTCCAACGGGATTTCGTCTTCGTGTTCCTGCATCTGCCGCATCAGCTCTTCCATCGAGAAGTTCTGTGGAAAAGTATCCACACTTAATGAGATCAAGATGTCCATCAATGCATCAAAGAATCCACTCGTACCTCGATCTGCTCGGTCAGCCGCTGCTCCAAGAACGTCTCTGATCCAAGCAAGGACATCAGCCTACTGCAACCACACAACAAGGACTATGCCTCATTGCTTGTGCTGGGAGGCGTACCGATCAAGGTGACGTATTCCTCGAAGATTTGTGTGTAGCAGAGCTTGTTCTCCGTGACGTATTCAAACTCCTCTGTCCATAGCAAGCGAGTCTCTGTGTCAGGATCGGACTCACCAGCAAGCCGAGCAAAGGCTTTCTTTCGTGGAACATACCGCAGTTTTTGAGGCAAAAGTCGGTCTGGAGGTCGACAAACTTCGGGTCCATGAGAATGTCTTGCAGTGCGCCGATCATTTGATCAAACAGACACTCGTCCGAGTTGTGGTCGCCGGCATCGTCGCAGATCACTTCTTCCTCTTGCTCGCCATCGTCGACCTTGAACGCGTCCACGACCTCGGGCTGCTGCTCGACCATCGACGCCATCTTGCGATAGGGCGCTCTACTGCTCGAGTGATTCTCAGACAGTCGCTGCGGGTCAGCCCAAGCAGGGTCCTTGTGATAACTGCTGGAGACGTCGTTTCGCGCCTCATGAAATACTCATTATTGAAACGCAACAATTGAGAAATCAACCAATGTGATTTTTATATGTTACGAAACCGGTTGGTGGGATCACTGATACAGTGGCATTTGCGTGGGCGGCACGAGCAGGTCTTCGTTGATCGGTGCCGCGAGGTACTTTTTGAGCAAGTTCTTGAGTTCCGTGTTCTGTTGTTTCAGTGCCCCCACCTCGTCGATGAGTTCTTTGCGCTTGAGCAAAGCCTGATGGTACGACGTAAGCCCTTTCTCCAAAGCGGTCATCACCCGCACCGATCGCGGCGGGACCACGCAGACGACTGCACGCCAGTACTCCTTGTCGGCTCGTTTCATCTTGGCCTTGTTGGCGGCGGCAGAACTGCTGCTACCCGTAGTTATGTTCTTGGTCGTCTTGCCGTCCACAACGTCGTTATGCTGAGCCGCGTGGCGCAAGATCCGAGCCATAGGAGCCATTCGCTTTTGCTCATTCAGTTCCTGTCCAGCCAACAACCCATGTAAACACTGTCAGAGGACCACCACTCCTCTGGTAGCACAGGCTCGTACCTGAACAAATTGTGTACAGACGCGAATCACGTCCTCGGCACCGACGAGAAGACCCCATTTCGGGGTGGGAACTTGGGGCACCCCAGACGAAGCACTCGCTCCTGAAGCAGCATTTCCGTACTCAGGTGGTACTTCAGCGCGAGGGTCTTCATAGAAGAGCGCCATGAGCCGCTCCATGTCGGATTCATTATCGATACCCAGCGCACGCATGATCATGTCCGACTTGACAAGCTCAGCTTCGTCGTCCGGTAGTCCGTCCAGCGCCTGGGTCACGTTGGCGTTCACCAGGAAGCCGGCCTCGGACGCCAGCATCTTGAGCATGTGCTTGAGCTTGGCACTCGAAATCTTCTTCTCTTCGACCGGCGGTTCAAGATCGCCAAACGCGTCGTTTCCATTGGAACTAGCGCTGCCGCCTTCTGGTCCACTGGGTTCATCGCTGCGAGACCCGGGCAGTGTCGCCTCGGCTTTCTTCTTGCTGTCTTCGAGCTGTCGCCACTGCCGAATGGACCGACTTGGCCCGCGCCATGTCAACCCAAGCTGCTGCTCATGGATGATCTTGTCGGCCTGTAGCAGCTTGTCCACTTTCTGGACGGCCTCGGCTTCGTGCATGGCCCAGACGTCGTCAAACGTCTGCAGATCGCTGGCTTCAAAATGGGCATACTTTTTCTGAAGGTCTTTGTACTGCTTGGTGATGCGACGGTACTCTTCCGTGAGCTCGTGGTTCTGGTTGCGGTCCCGCGTGTCGGTCTGGTTGTACTTGGTGATAAGCGTGCTGAGCGTGTCCTTGAGCCGTGCGAGCTTGCGCTTTTGCTGGCTCAGCGTGGCTGAGTTTTCCATGTCTCGTTCCGTGAGCACACGGTAGTTGTACTCGAGCTTTTCTGTGTTGAGCTGGTACGTCGCGCGCATCTCTTCGAGCTGCTGCTCGAGCGTCTGGATATTAGTCTCGAGTTTAATCTTGAGTTCGTTGTAGTCTTCGGCGTCTTTCACACGCAGATCTTCAATCTCCTTTTGGTACTGCTCGTCACGGGTCTGCTTGGCCTCCATATACACCATCTCCATCTCGCGTCGCTTTTCAAAGAGTGAGTCAATCTCGAGCTTGTTGTTCGCGATCAACTCGTCGCGCTCTTTGAGGAACGCGTCCTCCATTTGGTCAAGTTCCATCTCGTACTCTTCCTGCATCTCACGGTATTGCTGGCTCATGCGCTCGACGAGCTTTTCAACGTCTTCGGCCTGCACTTTGAGTGCCGTCACGTACTCTTCGTCTTTGGCCTTTAGCTGCGACTGGAACTCTTTGATCACACCGTCTTTGGAGGTCAAGATCTCACTACACGCACGGTTCTGTGCCACGAGCTCCCGGTGTAGCTCTTGCGGCATACTGTACTCAAAAAGATCCGACCAGCGCATCTCCACGGCAGCATTCTTGGCACCGCTATCGATCGCTTCTTGCTGGAGCTTCTCGACGCGCCTGTGGCGACGCTCCTCTTCTTCAATACGACGCTTGTTCTCGGTGTCATCGGCCTGAACACGGACGCTTGTGACGTGCTGGATCCCGGACAGCTTGCGGCGATCAAGCTGGTTGAGGCTGTCGGCGATTTGCTGCTGGCCACGGCTCATGCGCTTGGACTCGGCGACCTGCTGCTTTTTCTTGCGCGACTCGTCGTCCTTGGACGCATTCCGCACCTCGATCCGCTGGCGCCGCGCCTGCACGCGTGCCTCACGATCATTGCCGTCACTGGATGGATCATGTCCCTTGCTCGACGTGTCCATTCTGTCTCTACCAGAAAAAGGTGCCTGTCCGGGGGCGTAGCCCACGTTGTCCTTTATCGTGTTGGATCCTGGTGGAGCCCTTGGCACCAAATGGCTTCACAAAAGGGTTTGTGAAACGGATCTCTTATGTTGCACCTGTGTTGCTCTAGTACATAGTGTGGTACACACTACATAGTGTATTCCTACTCTAGGAGAGCCACGTCCAACCTCTCCCATTAGCGTTTCCCCACCAAAATGACCGAGCAGCACGAGGCGCACGCGGCGGCAACGGCCGGCGCGACGCCGCCGCACGTGGGACGCGGCGGTGCGCAGCTTCTCCACGAGCTCCTCGCGATCGCGTACCACGTCTTCGAAGAGGCCAAGCAGATGAACCTCAAGCCGCCGCTGCAGCCCAGCTCGCGCATGTTTTCGCTCGACGCGATCAACGCGACGGGTCCGTCGTCGCCGCCGCGTTCACCGGGGCCGCCCGACTCACCGTCGGACGACAACTTGTCGGCAAGCGAGATGAACGGCTCGTTCCACTCGACGACCTCGCATGGCCACCATGGTGCCGCCGGAGGTATGCACACGCCTGTGATCCCGTTCTCGCCCGAGGAGATCCAGGACTCGTTCACGCGCATCGCGACGCTTAAGAGCCAGTACGTCAAGGTCAGCACAGAGCTTCTCGAGTTTATCAAGCAGCTAGAGGCGCGCCGCCAGAACCCAGAGCTCGCTGCGAAACACGCCGCAGACGAAAGGGTATGGTTGCTAGTCAGGATGTCTCGTTCTAGTCCTCTGCGATGTGGTTTGACAAGATGTGCTCTCTTCAACGCAGGAGACGGTCGAGAAGCTCACAGCGCGAAGGGATCACCTGCGTCGGGTGCGTTTTGCTCTCTTGCGTTCACCCTGGATCGCACACAGCTCATAAACCTCGTTTTCCTTCCTTTGCTGCAGGAGGTCTACGAACGCAACCTCGTGATGAAGGGGCTGATCGATCGCCTGCGCCACCTCCAGTACTCGATGCGCCTCATCCGCGGCGGCAGTTCCAACCCGCCACCAATTATCATGGAGAGCGTTTAGCACTGCATCTCATCCTATGCCTTCTCAATGTCACAATCTACGCTACGTCACTTTAGTGAGGATAATCCTTCTCGCTGTGTGGACCACACCAGATTCTCATGTGATTTTTGAAAGGCGATCCAAGGTATCAATCATTCTTCAACAAGACCTCCAACCCAGAAGCTCTTCTTCTCTTCTTCAAAAGCTTCTCTCCCAAATAAGAAACCATGCGTCCGCCTAGCTACGTCAAGAGCGTCTCGATCAAGAACACGACGGCCCACGATGTCAAGGTCACGGTGACGTTTGGCTCGGACGAGCAGGAGGCTGAGGGCAACGCCAAGATTGTCGAGACGCGAGAAATCGCGGCCAACGAAGAGGCCACGTTTGCCGAGCAAGAGTACGACATGGGCTCGTGGACCGCGGTCGCGGCGGTGGACTCGGTCCACGCCGAGCCCAGCGGCGGTGTTGGTGCGAACGAGCACCCCGCGGCGTTCAAGCCCGAGGTCACGGGCATCGTGGACTTGCTCAAGATTGAGATCCAGCCGCACGCGACCAGCGGAGCGCTCCAAATCGCGGCACTCTAGGCGGCACCCACTGTGGTGGTGTGGCTGTCTATCTAGACAAAGACCATCCAATCAAGTCATTCCCCGCGCAGCCTCCAGCTCTCTTCATTCCATACCACAATGACTTCGCAACACAAAAAAAAATAAACTTTGATTTTATCTAGGTATGGATATCTTCCCGACTCGGTTCTTCATCACCCGACGCGACCGCGTTTCGCGCGACAACTTGTAAATTGTGAATTTTTTTCTCCTTCGATGAATATGGCGTGGGAGGATGCATGGGCGTGTTAAATACGGATACCGCTCGCCAGTCACACGACGTGGCTGTCCGGCTTCTCGACCGGTCGTCCGTACATGACCACTGACGACTGGCGGTCGCCGTCTGACAACTCCGACACGTACGCGCTGCCCGGGTCGGACCTCGGCGACCGCGGAGTCATGGGTGCAGCCACGTAACTAGTTTCATGGGTTGGTGTGCGGATGAATGACGACGATTCGTTCGATGCCGTCGCGCTCTCGAGGCTGCCGTCCTGGTTGAAGTTGACGTGGAGCCCGAAGCCCCGCTGCTTCTGTGGCCGGTCCTCTGGTTTACCGATCTGCATGCTTCCACGGCGCACGCCGGCGTCTCCGCTTCGCGCACTCATCACTTCGAGATCTTCGTCAACTTCGGCTTCGATGGCGGCCTGCTCTTCGGTTTCACTATCGAACGAGGCGCGAGATGGTCGTTCGCTTGCCCTGTTGGCGGCAGCCTTGTTGAATTCATCGGCATCATCGTCGCGTTGGCAGCAGAGGCGAGCGTATAGAAGTTTCCACCACGGTGCGCGCACCTAAATAACGCCAAGATAAAAATACCCACTGGTCAGCGCACGGTCCACAACGTGGGAAAAGAGACGGCTCATCGCCCAATTATAAAACTGGGCGATAAGCGTTCTCGTTTCGTTTTCCAAAGTCAAATCGGGTGCACACGTACAGTGTTTTCCCGTTCTCGCTGCAGCTTGCGCTTGCGCTTGCGAACGATGTAGTCGTAGGTCGTGATGTTTTCGATACCTGAGCAGTCGACACGTCAACATATCAGGAAAGATCCGAAGCATCCATTCACAGACCGGAACGCACATAATTGGAAATGGAAGAGGGCCAACTGGGCAATCAGAAAGCACCACGGGATGAGCATCACGAGCAACACTGCGTGGATGACTCGAATGGCAACGAGCGGCACGCGATACTTGGCGGCAATGCAAAAGCCCGTCGACTTGTCCAGCCCCTCCGAGCAACCGTACGCGCTTGCAGCTGTATCGTATGTAGACACACATCCAAGAGTTAGACTTGGGCTGTTGCCATCCTAAGTAGAAAGCAAGGGTTTGCTCACATCTCCGTCGCACGGTGTCGTCGTCCGAGTACGTGTTCGAGAGCACAAACACCCCGAACGCAACTTGGAGTGCGAGCATCACCGTCGCACCGACAACCGACGTGAGGAAGAATCTGTGGCAAGATTAATTAATACACGGCTCGTCTCCTGACCAAGCACGAGAAAAATCACGCGAGAGATGTACCGGTAGTTTTTCTTGCCCACGCAGTTGTTGAGCCACTTGCAGTGGTGATCAAAGACTGAGACGCACTTGTCACAGAGGCGGCAGTGGCGACTCTCCTTGTGGCTATAATGAGAGAAGAAGAAAAAAAAGCAGCCACATTTGAATGTGAGTACATGCATAGCCCACGTGCACCATCTCTTCCCAAACACCACGGCGTACACATATTGGACGCAGACGTTGCAGTAGAGCTGGTCATCGGTGACTTGCGTACTCTGGTCACCATTATCCTGCTGCAAACGAAATACGCAACGAGTCAGTCCCGGATCCATCCATACCCAGCGCAGCACCTACGTACGTCTCGTTGAAGAATGCTGTCGTCCGATGGGTCCGTGCCCGTGCAGCGAATCACCGAGTAGACCACGACGATGCAGACGATGCCATAGGCGATCGACCCAATGTACGCGGTCGAGACTTCGAGCAGCGGCGTCGTGAACGCGAAGAAGAGCGCCATGATCATCGGAAAGAAGAACCAGGTGATCACCTGCAGGTAATGGAACGGCGCCTGCCATCCATTTGTCCGCATTCTGCTCTCGAACTACCGCTTGCTCGTGGCTTGTTTCCGGACCTTCTCTTTTGAGAAGTCCACTTGGCGACTCCAATGACTGACGCCAGAGGAAGGGGGAGGAGGGGAGAGGAGTGGAGAGGACGATGCTGCTGCTGGGCACAAAGTCGAGGGAGGAGGGGAACCACGTGGGCGGGGAGGGGGAGGAATCGGAGCGAGGAATCCCGCGCGGGGCGGCGACGGTCGCTAATACCGGCGCAGGCTGTTTGGAGTGACGCGAGGGAGAGGCAAAATGTCCCGAGACAAAATGGGAGCGTAACCCAAAGCGGGCATTAACTACCTCTGGAAATGAATATAACCCTGCCGATGACTGACCAAGAGGAGCACCAGAGCCAGGCCAGCATGTCACACATTGGGGTTTTTTTCGTGTTTTTCCACGACGGTTGAAACACGAACGAAACTCAGGAGGAACTGGAAGTGTACCGCTTTGAGGGTACAGTGAAGCCAGTGGCGAGCAAATGACAAAAACGGGTACTGTCTCAACGCGACGCAAGTTGCAATAATTGGCTCCTGTTGGGGGAAATCTTTCGTCACGTCTGGTGGAGTCAGCAATTTTGGTCAATCAAATCCCGCGAGGGTGCGATTGGTGCTGCTCATACTCAAATCTTTGCATGGCCATCGGCAACCTCCAATTTGGCCGGGTAACAACCAATGCCACTCTACTCTGTGCGCAAGGCATCGCTGCACAATCTTGAGACGCCCCTCGAAGCCCGTGAGGCGGCCGCTGCCTTATACTCCCTTTACACCGACGATGACCATGACAAAGACGATTCGGATGAGTTGTATGCAACGCAGCTCGAGCTTTTCCAGTGATGTCGCTTCCTCGTGCATTCGTCAACGTACCGCAAGCGAGCTTCGCGCTGGCAATCACTGCTCAACGACCCCCTGCCTCCCAATGACACCGAACTCCTCCATGATTGTCGTGGACCCCGCCCCACATTCCGGCATCACGTAGAGCTATTTCGCGAAGGCGAACCGTTCAAAGCGCCCACACACAAGACGTCTCGTGGCCCCGTTGAGCTTCACCCAGTGGTTCTTCTTAAGTACGTGGTGAGCTACGGAAATGAGAACACTTCGTCCAAATCGTCCAGGTTTTCGGCTCATCAAAGGGTCTGTCAATAACAACGCAAAAAATGGCGACCAGAAATTTAGTGTGTTGTGGCTGCTAACCTGCTGAAACACTGTTGAGTCGAGAATTGAGAGGAACTGATTCAATGGGTTTTTAAGCAAACTCATGCGTTGGCCAACTGCTCCCAAATATGCAGGCGGTAGCCTTGCTCTGTGTGCTCCAGAATTCCAGTGTCTGAGTTGTTGTGTGACACCAACGCTTTATCCACTCTAACCGCAGCAACTTCGGGAATGACTTGCTCGCCGTTCGTGTGGTCAACTTCGTAGTTGTCTCGCAGGCGGAAAGCTATGTTCACTGCATTGACGTCTGGTTGTCTGAGTTGTCGCTAGCAGC